>OX422141.1:67239047-67464705 GCA_949129095.1 Volucella bombylans
TCACTGCCTCTCAAGTCCCTTTACGTTATATGTTGCTATATCCTACCAGCTCAACCCATCGAATCTTACCAATTTGTTATTGATGCGATCGATCATTTAATTGACCTGCCAGACCCTATTGATGATATCCTTATTTTTGGCGACTTTAATCTTCCTCAACTACAATGGACTCCATCAGATAATCAATCGGTTTTCATCGCTTCAAATGCCAACTCAGCTAAGGAATGTCTCTTCTTAGATCGCTTAACAGACTCAAGCCTATGCCAAGTCAGTGGTATATCCAATTTTATGAGCAGGCAATTAGACCTTATTTTCACAACAGATCCACTTAACTCCTCAGTCTCACTTTGTCCCCTATCTCTCTCAACAATCGATAACTACCATCCCCCCCCCCCTTCTACTTTCATTTTTTCATAACTCTTCATTCCAGTCCACTCCCCCCACAACTCTCTCATCCCACGACTTTCATAAAGCAAACTTTCACAAAATCAGTGAATATCTCAGCAGATCCCTCTTTAACTTTCACAACCTAAGTATAAATGATGCCTTATCCATTTTTTATAAAGAAATATTTAATCCTTTTTCCTTTTACGTTCCGTTTTCCCGCCTTAAAACATCATCTACTAGACCTCCCTGGTATAATCGCAAGCTTCGTTCCTTACGAAATCAGAGAAATAAGTTATGGGCTGTTTTCCTGCGTACCAGATCCTTTACCGACTATTTAACTATCTTGGTGCTTATCTTCATTTCACCGAACTTTACGATTCCCTTTACCAGGACTACCTTAACAATGCGCAAGTCAACCTTATAAACCACCCTAAGTCCTTTTTCCAATTTGTTAACTACAAAAGAAAGTCCGATGGTTACCCTCCTTCCCTCTCTTTCAACAACAGGTCATCAACCGACCCACTCACCATTGCCAACCTATTTGCCACCTTTTTTAAGCAATCCTTCACCAACGACTCCTTTGTACCAGATCCATCCTATTTTAGTTAACTACTGAACTTCTCCAATGGCCCACTTCTCTCTCATATTTTTGATCCGTCTTATATCGAACATAAATTACACCAACTCAATGACGAATTCGCACCCGGCCCAGATGGCCTCCCTGCCATATTTCTTAAAAAATGTTCTTCCTCTCTTTCCCTTGCCCTTTCTAATCTCTTCCGTCTATCCCTTTCACAAGGAGAATTTCCTCAGGCTTGGAAATCCTCCTTCATAACCCCGATCCACAAGAAAGGATCAAAGAATGAAATAACCAACTATCGTCCCATCGCTAAACTCTCTCAAATACCCAAACACTTCGAAAGTATTTTGTATGAAGCTCTAAGCTTCCAATGCAAATCACTTATTTCTTCTAGACAACATGGATTCGTAAAGGGTAGGTCAACCATAAATGATCTCGATATGATCATCAAACACTCGTCTGTCTCCCTTTACGCCGACGATACCAAATTTTTCAAAACCATTTCCTCTCCCCATGACTCTTTCCTCCTTCAACAAGATCTTGATAGTTTTTCGATCTGGTGCCTCAAAAATTCTTTGGAACTTAACATCGCCAAATGCCAATCCATCACCTTCTCACATAAGCGGAACCAATCTCCTCCCCGACTCTATCTTCTCCATAACCAACCTATCTCCTCCGTACAATCTCTTCGTGACCTCGGCATTTTGTGTGATAGCGAGCTCAACTTCCGTTTACATATGGATGAGATAATCCTCAAAGCCAACTCTGCACTAGGTTTTGCAAAACGGTGGTCCAAAGAATTCAACAACCCATACGTGACCAGGTCCCTCTATATTACCTTTGTTCGCCCCCTCCTAGAGTACACCAGTCAAGTATGGTCCCCATATCATCGTGTTCATATCTCGAGAATTGAAGGCATTCAGCGCCGTTTTCTTCGATTTGCTCTTCGAGGTATGCCCTGGGACGATCCTTTTAATCTGCCCCCCTATCAAAACCGTCTCAACCTTATCAACTTAAACACCCTTGAAGATCGCAGAGATGCTGCAGACTTTCTCTTCATTCATCGACTCCTTTCAGGTCACGTTGAATCCGCGTCCCTTCACAACTCCATTTTCCTCAACACTAACCCTCGTAATCTACGTACCCCTCGACTCTTCTATCTACCAACCCACCATACCTCCTATGGCGCGAACGAACCAATCTCCCGTATGCTACGTCAAATCAACTCAAACCCTACCGTCTTTGATTTCCACCGCACCACTCCCTACCTCAAATCCGTTCTCCTTCACCACTCCAACCAACCTTAGTTTTAAGTTTTAGTTTAAGTTTAATTTGTAAGTTATAGCTTGTATTAAGCCGAATAAATGGGGGCGTTCGCCCCCACCAAAATTAAATCAAACCACTACAAAAACAATTTTCCTTTCTCCTCCTTCTAACTTTCCGCCCGCGCCCTGGCAACATTAATAGGGTATCTAACCCCTTAGGCGCGCGTAAATTATAAAAAAAAAAAAAAACCGCTCTTCAAGTCAAGTGTTGAAAACGATTCGCTCCAGAAAGCATATCTAATCGATTCTCGGGAGTCGTGATATCGTTGAGACGTCGGTAGTCTACACAAAACCTCGTGCTGCCATCTTTCTTCTTCACGAGGACCACTGGAGATGCCCACGGTCCTTGCGATTCTTCAATCAGTCCCTCACCTTTCATCTTTGGCACCATTTCGGAAACTTCTGTTTGCTTAGCCAATGGAAGGCGCCTTGTAGTTTGACGGCTTGGTCTACGATGTCAATGTGGTGTTGAACAATATGCGTACATCCATATTCTCCGTCTTGTATAGCAGATATATCAGCGTACTCGCCGATTAGTTTTTCTGCCAGGATTCGCTGATCTTCGTACAGATTAAGTACAGAGGCTAAGAATTTTGTTCTTGATTTTTATGCTCTGAACTGTTGTGACCGGTGTTGCACCCTTTTTTCCCGTTGTGGTCGATATAGCCTCAACAGGTACGCATTTTCCCACTATATCACCCTTTTTCACCTTTACACTGAATGTCTTTGCATTTAGAATCCTTAGAGGGACCATGTTGTTCTTTGGCTCCACTAAAGTCTTTCCCACTATTAAGGCTCTTCTATTTTCTGGCTCCATCAAATAGAATAGGTGGCTACCAGGACCACCTTCCACTTTTGCCCTCAAAATTGCTTCTGACTAAGGACCTAGACTCTGATTGCTGCAGATGACGACATTTGAGACTGAGGTGTCTCTCCGTTTCCGTATTTCAGAGTTTGTGCCTCCAAGTCCATGTTCTCTCGTGAAGTCTGTACCAATGATGCACTCGTCACATATGTCAGCTACCAGAAGCGCGTGAGAGAATGTTATTCCGACCAGTTGGATTTTTATGCGGACTTCACCAAATACATTAATCGTTGCTCCTGTAGCTGTTCGCAAGCTGCAACCACTAGTGTTATGCAGCCAAGACTTCTGCACAAGATTCCTCCTCGTGATTGATGTCGTGGCACCGGTGTCTATTGTTGCCATCCATTTTTCTTTTCCACTGACTACTTCTACTAGAAGGCTTGCATTGCATCGTTTTGCCAGCGAGTCTTGGATGATGGTCCTGAGGCCATCGACTCCTGCTGGCTTCGGGGAGGTTGACCGGCTTCTTGATAGCTGTTTCTGTGGGTTTCTTCCTCTATTTGCTTGTCACCAAAGTGAGGGCAGCCTTTTCGTCGCACCGGTTCTTTACACTGCCTTTGGAGGTATCCTATTTTATTGCAATTCCACCAGCGCATTATTGGTCTAACCCATCGAGTATCTCATTCCTCGGCACTAATTCTGTAGGATAATTTCCCGGCCAGAGGCGGGGTATGACAAATGTGCCAATCTACTCCCGTCTGCTTGGAGCTCATGTTTCTTATAAGTAGACCAGGAGGTCTGGCCATGGAATGAGGGAGGCTTCAACCCTTTTCTTCTTAAAGAACATTATCGGAGTTTCCGTTTCCGTATCGTGTCGAGAGCTTTTGCTATTTGCTCAACTTTGCTGTTCATTTGTTCGGGCCCACACCCAATTATCAAGGCTTCGCCCTTTAATGACTTTGTCTAATAATGAACGGGGGCAGAGCAAAGTACTGGTCTTATCGTAATCAGTCAAAAGTTGCCTGTCATAGGTCTTGTTGGCGGCTGGTAGACCCTACCAGGACATAAATCACGGTACCATGGGAGTCAGGAGCCCCCGGATTTCGGTCCGGGGGCTCCTTGAAGTATAGATTCAGTGCTGATATCTTGCTGTTTGATTTCAGTGCATTATTTGCATTTAGACTCTTCATATCCTCAGAAAAACTTCGTCGAGCACCCCTCACCAATGCTCCTTCTGCTTAGAGTAGCTCCTTTACCGTTAGCCTGCCATATTGTAACGGTACATGCCTCTTGCTCCGTTGGCAATTGGTTTTAAACCGTAGACAGTATGCACTTACGCGTTGACGTAAGTTGACGTTAACGTCGTCTTTGTGTGAAAGATTGCTGTGATGCATTGCCAGGAATATACTGCAATTCCATCATAGATTTATCAGCTGGCCAATTTTTTTGATCTTCCTTTAACCACTCTGGACCATGCCACCAGGTTGAGTTTTCAGCTAAGGCATCTCCAAATCATCCTCTAGACGGAATGTTAGCAGGATTCTCTCTTCCGGATACGAATCTCCATTATCCCTTAAAGTGTTGTTGCACATAGGATACCCGGTTTGCGACAAATGTGTTCCATTTCACTGGATATTGTTTCAACTAGTTCAATACAATGGTAAAATCTGACCATGCTAAAACCTTGCTATAATTCGTGCTGCTGCGCATAGTTCCAGCCTTGCCAATGAAACTTGCTTCACAGGCGCCACCTTAGTCTTGGACGTGATTAGGCTTATTGTAGTAGAGTCGCTTAATAGATAGTCGATTAATAGATTTCTGATACACCACCGCTGCATACGCTATTTGAGAGCCTTCAGTTTGCTGTGTCCATCGTGGAATTTTTACTATTTTAAGCGTTGATAGAATTGTCTTGAATTCTTTCCATTCATTTTGAATTTTCATTGGAACATTTTCGTCCCATCCGATGCCCAAAAGCCAAAGACTTCGAATAATGATCTTTGCCTTGATAGTAATTGGCGACAACCAACCAAAAGGATCGAAAATTTTTCCAGCGTCACTTAGTATTGCTCGAATGAATGATGAAAAATTGACTTTAAATTGTAAGTCGTCTGTTCCTGGGCACCATTTTATTCTTAAAATTTTAAATGTTGTGTTACTATTAAAGTCATGTTCTGGCTCCATGTCAGTTGTTTCGTTTGGCAACACTTTTATGAATGCTCCATTATTTGATGTCCATTTGTGTAAGTTAAATTCACTATTCCGAAGTAGCTGCATCAATTCCCTTTGAAGATCTTAGCATTCTCTTAGTGAATTTGTACCTCCTAGACAATTGTCTACATAGAATCCTTCAAGCAATGTTTGGCTTGGCCGTGGATATTTTTATTTTTAATCTCCGGCTAGCTGGCATTGAGTTTTAATTGCTAAATATGGTGCGGATGATGTGTCGTATGTAACCGTTTTGAGAATGTATTCTTTGATCGGGTCCCTGGAGTTTTCTCTCCATAAGATACGTTGTAAATTTCGATCCTCCTGATCGACTAAAATCTGTTGATACATTTTTTCGTCGTCAGCTGTGAAGACGATTGGAAACGACCTCTATCGGAGTAGCAAGGAAAACAAATTCTTTTGTACCGTGGGACCGGTCACCATAATGCTGTTCAGCGATTCCCCAGATGTTGTCTTTGCGAAGCGTCGAAAATCCCTCTAAGTTTGGTAGTAGTGCTGTCTTCTTTTATTACTGCGTGATGTGGAAGATGATACCTTTTTCCAGTATAATTGCCTGGATACTTCCTCCATGTGCCCAAGATTAATATATTCTCGAACAAATTTTGAATATTCATCCCGAAGACTCTCATTTTTTGCGAATCTTTCTTCCAACATAAAGAATCGCTTTAATGCCATTTTGCGTGAATGTCCGTAAACCATGCGATCCTTCAGCAGTGGTAATTTGACGTTGTTGCGCCCTGTTTCTCCCGGTTGTGCGTCATTTGGTAATGATTCTCGCACATTTCGTTTTCTGTAGACTTGATCTTTGCACTTGGAACTTCTTCTAATTCCCAAAATTTCTTTAAGTTTTCACCTTTACTGCACACACTGATGCATGATGTGAGTATGTTAACTTGTGCTTTCTTCCTTGAGGTTAAGATGGTGCTGACTGGTCCCGATAGTATCCAGCCAAACCTTGTGTTTTGTGCCATTGGAGTATTGGCTATAACCTTGAATAGTCAATGCATCAAAAATTGCGGCAAACCCATCTGCATCACACATTCCCCTGCGGTATGCCCACCTCGCAAAGAGTTCAAACATAGCTTCGACCTTTAGACTACGTCAAATCGATTCTTCGTCTTCATACTTAAAAATCTTTGCAATTATACAATTGATGAGACTCGCTGCACACAACGCATTTCGACTCTGTGACTGTAGTCAAATGGTTTTTTGTGGTTGTTGCTCGTCCTTGCTTTTGTTTTCGGTTGAATTCATGACTGTCTTCTAATCCTCTGAATCTAGCCTCGATGAAGTCAAAAAATTCGCTTAGTTTGGGAATTTCTGTTGAAGTTCCTCTAGATTGTTGGTATAATTTCCTTGATTCAAAATCAAGTTTCGGACATAACAACTGAATCACTACTGGATCCCAGGAGCTTACGTCGACCCCAAAATTTTTGATTCCGTACAAGATTTCCCTTGAAATATCCATGACCGTTCTCAAATGGAACGCATTTTCATGTCGAACTGATTTTAAAGTAAGCAATTTTTGTATGTAGTTGTTGATCAATGCTGCTGAATTTTGAAACCATAACCATAGCATAATTGCTTGATGTCGGTGCCAAATGATTAACAATCCTTGCTGTTTCTCCTGTTAAATTGGCTGTTAAATATTGAATTCGTTCAACATAGCTTATGGTTCCGTTCTGGTGAACTAATCGATCAAACAATTCCCAAAACGATGTCCATTCTTCATACTTGCCGTTGAATGATGTTATGCTTATTGGTGGAAGTTTGATTTCCCGATGTGTTGCAGCTTGTGGAGGTACTGTCTCTGGTTGGTGTTGTCGTTGTTCTGCTTGTTTAATTCACCAGTTTTGTCCAGTATTCTCTAATCTGATCCAATTTGAATGCTAGGTAAACTGTGTTCTAAATTAACTTCAAGTTCTCAATAATGCGTATAAAGTTGTTCTTAATCACATTCAACTTTTTAAATTTTGCTGGACACTTCTTGATGATAGTTGACTCTTTAGTTTTTTTTGGGTCGGATGTTGATTCTTGACTTACTTCACTTGGATTTGTACTTCGATTTACGGGAGATAGCCATGAAGCCTGTATGTCTGAATCGCTTGGTAATGGCACTGGCGGTGGTTTCGTGTTTTTCTTGATTAGCTCCAACTTTACCTTGAAAGTACCCTTAATATTAAGATACCTCGTTTCAAATTCGATAGTTGATTGTCGTGAGGTGCGCTTCATAAGAACTTATTGCTCCTAATTGATAATATTTTATATGAATTGTTATTGAATTTATAGAAACTGTTTATATACTCGTAAAATTATTTGCAATGATTGCAAGCATTTCTTCCATTTTACGTGCTTTAACATAACTGAAGAAGATGCTGAGTATTTTAAATCGCGTAGTAATTCTTTTCACTGTGACAAATGTGCAGTTCTTAGACTCTGTTCACTTCATATCCCAGTGTCGGCCTCTACCAAAACAGCTAAATGCAATAAACTAAACCAGCAGCAACAGCAACCAGATCAGCCACAGCAGCAAAAAAAAAAACAAATCACAAACAGCTGCTGTCGAGCCCACCCAAAACAATGGAGATTGTGAAGATTAGTACACTCTTCAGATGGTTTATGTAAAGCTATCGCAATTAGAAGAAATAAACAATCTGTTTCTGCAAGAAGTAAATAAACTACATGCAGAAAACGCTGGCCTCAAACAGAGAGTAAATTTTCTGGAGAGCAAAGTTAACTGGCAACAACAACAAATGCTAAACAAAATTATCGAAATTGTGGGTGTGTCAAATGTCATCAAACGCTATAAATGTGGCAAAGAAAATATTCACCAACGCATTGTCTATTGAACTTGCTGCCGACGAAATAAAGAAGTGCTATATTAGAAATACAAAAAACAAAATCTTCATCTGCTGTTAAACTGCTCATATGTTTAAGGTTTGCTAGCCTCACAACCAAACAGCGAATAATGTGCGCAAAAAGCGCAAACAAAAACAAGCTAAACGGTTTTTCGTATAGCGTCGATGGACCGGTGGATTCGAGTGGTCACAGCACCAGCAGCAGGAAAAAAGAGAACGGTTCCAGAATTTTCATCAATGATGCACACACAAAATATACTGCGGCGCTTTTATCAAAAGCAAAAGAAGCCATGAAGCTGAAAGGAGGAAAATATGTGTGATTTGGTAACAATCAGATTTTCACCAGAAAGTAAGAGGGGGAAAAGTCATCTCAATTAAATCTTTTAATGATCTTGCACTAATTTAGTGCGTAAAGTTTATTTTAAATGAATTATGAATTTAATTTAATAGATGACTTTTCTTCCCATAATTCTTGTGATTCATTCTACGATATTGTTTTTACAAAATCTCTCTTTGTAACGACAAATTGTTTATTGTACACCAAAACGTAAGAAGTTTGAGAGAAAATTTCTCGTTCCTTGTTTCTCATTTGAATTCGTTTGCTTGTTTATCTGTTATTGTTTTCGTGTCTGAAATTTTGATTTACGAGTTGGAAAAAAATGATTATGAATTTTTTCCAAAAACAAATGCAAATTAAGCTGTAGCTGGGGTTGGTTGCTTCCTAAAGAATGATACGAGTAATAAGATTCTTGACATCACTTACATGGATTTCCTGAGTGCGGATGTCACAAAAGTGTCTATTGAAATAAATTGTGATAAATTTGTGTTCCTCTGTGTTTACAGATTGCATGTGTTCATGTGTTGTATTTTCTAAGCGAGTTTTCTAGTCTTTTAAGCAATGAAAAATCATCAAATTTAATTATTACTCTAGATTTCAACATCAACAGCCTTGCTACTTTATCGCTACCGTCGTCACACGGTCTAGCTTCCTATATAAATGAGCCGACTAGGGCTGCTTCTGGCAAGGTGTCTTGACCACCTTTATGGACGATTCAGAAATGTTATGACCAAATGCGAAAAGTGTGTGCTTGACTTAAATATTACTGACCATGCTATGACAGGACTCCTAGTGACATTAAATAAAGATAAAAATTGTAGACCCTCTACTCTGTAAAAAGTTGTGATACAATTGAAGTTATTGAAAATAATTTATGTTATGAGTTCTGGGATAATATATGTATATACTTCAAATAATGCATCTAGTGCCTATTCATTGGTTATTAGCTCTCTTAAAAGGCACATCCTTTGTTGTTCTTACTCCTTGCCTCCCAAAAAATTATTTAGGAAACTTAAACTTAAGAAACTTATCGACCAACTTAATGTTTAAAATTAAGAATAAAAACAAGCTGAGGATCTTGTGTAAAAAGTATCCCGATAATTCGGATTTGAAATGTAAATATAAGCAATTGTGCAACAAAGTGAAAAAGTAAATTCCGATGTGTCGTGATAAATATTACCGTGATTTATTTAGCTCAGCAAAGGTAAATTTTAAATACGAATGGCAATCTGGAAATAGCCTAACTGCAAATCAAGAACGTCTCAAAAACCCAAATTTTTACTACTAGAAAACTCTGAAGTGCATGACAAACTCGTTATGGCTAATGCCTTTAATTGTTATTTTGTCAATATTGCCTCCAGTCTACAAACGAGTTCTCTCAAATCGGTTTGCCCTATTTGTCGTCCCTTACATGGACATAGAAAGAAATACTTTTGTTTTTCAAATCATTACTCCTCTGGAGATTTTGAAATTTATTGGGTTCTTACCAAATTCTAATACATGTAGTATTGTAGTGGCGATGGTATCTCAAATTTAACGCTTAAAAAGATTGCATGATGTTTTGTCTTTTATTTATAACCGTTGTGTTTTGAAGGGATCTTCCCCGAGGATCTTAAAGTTTCCGATGTCATTCCTCTTATTAAAAAAGATTCTGCTTCTGAAATGGGTAACTATTTATTTATTTATTTATTTACTACTAAGTAAGTATTGCTTACACGGTAAGATAATGGAATCTTTTTAAAGTGTGGAAGCCTTAAATTTTTCAAATATCAGATACAAGTATGTGCGTGTATATATAACAATAATAATTCAGGAAGCGATAACAAAATAAAATAAAATAAGGTAAGTAAGATAAAGTAAAAGAGAGAAAAGAATAGAAAAGAACAATTGGCTTTACAAACAAATTGAGCATTTTAAGCGTTTTAAATTCTAAATCGAATTAGTTTCATTGGCCAGGTGTTTTAGGAGAGAGGTTTTAAATTGTTTAATTGTTTTGTGCTTCTAATTTTCCTAATATATAGACCGATCTTCCAGTTCTCAGTTGAAAAACTGATGCAAAATAAATAGTGAGTTTCTTAACTAAAACTAATTTCTTCAATTCAAATCAATTTAGATTTCAGAAAGGGAGTCAGTTTCTATGCATTTTTATTCATATCACTTAAATTACTCTTACTTGCTAGAAAAAAAAATTACTCAAAAATATCTTATGATAACTTACTGGCCCCATGCGGGCACTCTAAGTTAAACCTAACACTTAAACTATGTTTTTCGACGTATCTTACAGTTTAATTTTCTATTGATTTTAACATTAATTAATACTAAGACTAAGAAAACATTTCTTAACCAAAAACTTAGTAACAGGACCTGTTTTTTTATTTTATTATATAACTTAAAACTAAAAAAAACCTACAGACTACCTAAAACTAAATCTTAATCTACTTACATCTAATAGGCACACACACACACACACATATATATATATATAGAACATATATACGTAATATATAAATATATGAATATATATATTTGGTTTTTTATTTTTATTAATTTTATTTTTGTTTTTATATATTTTTTTTCTTAAAACTAACTTAATCCTACCTAAAACTATGTAAGCTGGCCATGGCGAAAAAAAATTAGACTGACCCACTTTGCTTCACATGAAGCTATCTATTACTGCTGCCATTCGACGACGAAGCATTCTTCCCTTCAACTAGACACCAAAATTGCTGGTGCTGCTGAGCAACACCCCTCATGTCGCGACTCCCTACCACCCTACTGAACCGGAGACTGCCATGTGCGACGTCTCTGTCGTAGTTGAGTCGCCTGTCCGCAGCTGTTCGAGCGACGTGGAAGATTAACCGCACCGCCAATCTTTTCCAGGTTTAAAAAGAGTCCTTCTAACCACGGTATCGAAGGCCTTCTCCAAGTCAATCAGGCAGGCACCAGTGCACTGGTTCTTACATTTGTTCCATTGGATATCAGAAACCAGTTTCGACACAGCATGAATGATATCATGCCCCGCCTTGAAACCGAATTGATTATCCGGAACTATATGTTGGTTGAGGACACCCACTTGGTCAGGACTCTATTGATCACCTTTTCGAACACATTATTGATGTTTGGAAGAAGACTGATCGAGCTGAGATTAGCCGGATTGGAAGTGTCTTTATCCCTTTTGGGGATGGGATGTACCACCGCAGTTTTCCAATGCGCTGGACATCGCATTATTAAACAGGGTTGTATAAGTATTCACCGCTTCTAAAGGAAGATGTCGAAGCACAATGTTTGGTATTTCATCGGTTCCCACTGATTTCTTACTTTTAAGTGACTCGAAGATCGTTTGGAACTCTTCCTTTGAAACGAACTCTGTCGTTGGTGATGACATTATTTGCCATATTCTCGTCACTGAACTGGGTGAAACCCGAGCTCTCGAATTGCCAATTCACAATTTCATTTCGAAGGTAGAAATTGTACACAAGGACTCGATTCTCCAGATCGTGGTTCGGGCCAATGATAACATTCGCCTTGTACACTTCCTGGAAAGTCGCTCATATGGCCCCCACTTGCTCCTGCGGATCCTCGATCACAAAGAAATTGCCATTATCAACAGCCTCATTTGGATCTATGCCTGCTGCTACCAGTATTTGTTCGTTGTTCGTCGTTCGGGCGTCCTTCCAAAATACTTTATATATTTGCGGGAACATATTCGGGCTGCTGGTGTTCACAGCCCGAATTTTATTGTTTGACAGATTTCTGTTGGACGCTGGGTAGAGCGAATTCGAGGAGAGTGCTCTAGTCAGTATTCTTCTGAAGTGTGTCCAACGCACCCTACAATAATTGTAGGAATGCCTTTGAACAAACTCATCCAATACCGCAGTTTCGTTTGGAACAGTTATTTCGGTGCTGAGACCGCAATAGTCACTGTCATACATGAAAGTGCGTTGACAGTTTGTAGTTTGTTGGTTAGTGCATGTCAGTTGTATTCGTGAGTCGAACAGCAGAAGTTCCAAATAGGACCCGTGTCTGGGAAACGACGGACTATCAGTCGCCTTATGCCCGAGTCGATACATCACACTATGCTGACCCCACCAACTGAATAGTAGGTTCCCTCTAGTATTTGGTGTATTATTTCCCCAATCACTATGTTTGGCGTTGAAATCTCTGCCGATAATAAAATAGATGTCTTCCAATTCCAGCCTCAGGAATCGAAAAAGTATCTCGAGCTCTGAGATGAATAAAGTGGATTGAGTAGCCTTAGGTGCATAGACACTACGGATGCATCTTTCCAGCACCTGGAACCTATGTACTACACGACTGTATACTCTTTTAAAACGTATAACTTTTCGTACGAAAATCGCAACGCCACCTTCCTGAATGGAGTTGGGTAAGCATAGTTTCGCTAACCAAAAGCACATCAGGGTCTTGGTCTTTGAGCAACTTAAATAGTGCGGCTCGTCGTTCGAACCTAATCGGTGAATTCACATTAACTGCAAGGACCTTCAGGGTTTGCTCCGCCACGTACGTACCCATTATGGCAAAAGGTGCTTTAGGCCAGGCAGCAGCGCGTATTCTTGATCCACCCGCGTGGTCTCTTTAGTTAAATGACGTTTGTTATGGTTTTAATACAATGTCATTGGCAAGGTTTTCGCATGACCAAAGTGACGTCACCCTAATTTAATCCAGCAGCCCCAACAGCCCAGAGTGGTGCAATTGGTTAGGACACTGGCTAGTAAGCGAGGGGTTCTTAGTTCGAGCCCAAGGACTAACTAACGAATCACCTTGTTCTCCTTTTTTAGTTTTCCCATCAAGCTAGGGCATGAGACTAAGCGTGAAAAGGATAGTTAGCGGTCGGTAGTTTAGTTCGCCTGGGGTCAGTTGTTTTGATCATGGATGAGGTGATGAAATAACTGACCACCGAACCAGAGAAGATAGGAAGAGCTCTAGCAAGTGGGATATAAATGGGCAGTCAGTTGAGAGCTAGGAAACAAGTTGGTCATGGGTGGGTCGGTCGTCGTTCTCTTCCTCGACACGTTTTGAGTATTTTTTTTTTTTGGCATAAAAACAGTTTTTTTTTCAACAAATTACCGAATTACTCTGCTAGGTCGATTTTACAAAGAAATTTTCTCTAAACTTGTGCATGTGCATTATGTGCATTGTGTGCATTGACGTTGAAAGTGTCCTTTTTTTCTGCGGTTTCCAATCAATCGAAAAAAAAGAAAGATAAATAAAGTCGAGAAAGGAAAGAAAGGAAATGCCAGTGTTCGTGCCAAGAGAATAGTGCGTGCAAAAAAAAAAAAAAACCTGATCAGTTCGATTACACCGTGAGGGTTATTTTGGAAACCCTAAGAGAATTCGTGCGCCAGTGACCGAAGACAAAAATAAAAACTTTGAAGAAATAGGCTGAGGCACGAGAGTGTATTAGATAACCTACCTAACGTCACGAGGTCGTCGTAGGCGTTTGCAGCGAGGATGTGCAGGACGGAGTATTAATCCTAGCATACTCGTAAGTATTTATTGTACTAACTTATTTTTTTTTAATTAGGTCAATTAGTCAATAGATAATAAACATACGTATCTCGATTATGTTGGAGGATTTGTGAATCCTAAATAGTACCTTGAGATAGCCTAATTGGTTAAAGCGCCGTATTGTAAACGAAAGGGATCGGATCCGAGCTTTCTCGTCTAGGTTCAAATTCTGGGTGGCGGCCGTAACGGCATTTCTTTTTTCTATTATTTTTTTTTTCTTTTAATTTTGTTTTTTTTTTGAATACATTTTTGCAATATTTGTACAATATTTTTCTTTTCTTCCTTTTTTTTATTTTTATATATATTGTATTTTTTTTTCTATTTTTTCATTAAAGAAGGGATTGTGTTTAAGTTAAGATGAATAGTCTTTGTTTTTCTTGCGCCCTTAAGCTGTAAGCGGCGTGGGGGGGGGGGGGTTATTCCGTTTCCCCAGTGTGGCGATTGGGTGTTTTGGGATGTTTTGGTAGTCTCGCTTTTGTTTTTCTTTCATTTTGCTTTAGACCTAGGAAAGAGTATCGCGGGTTTTACTGGCAGAGTCGCGATTCGACGCCGTAGAGCTCTTGGGGACAAAGGATAATCGCGTGGCGCCCTTATTATAAATACCCAGGACTACTTCTCCATCGAGCAGTCGGCAACCTTTGTTCCTGATACCGCGGAGGACGAAACGACGGTAACATTTTGGCGCCCAACGTGGGTCACAAAATTCGAGTACTGTCAAAATTTATACAGTCGGTTCGTCAATTTTTTTTCTTTTTTGACTCGATGCGGTTTTTTTTGGTTTTTTTTATCGGTCGGTTTGAGTTTCCTTTTTTTGAGTCGCTTTTACGGATCGGTTTAGGGTCTTACTTTTTTTTGGTTAGGCGCGTAGGGATATCCAGTATGGATATTAATAGGTTGAGTGCTGACGAGCTAACGTACGAGCTAAACATTAGGGGTATAAGTGCTAAAATGGTGGACGAGATGAGGAAAGTGCTCAGAATAGCTTTGCGTAGGGATTCTAGCTTCCTTTTGAACACATACCCATTTTCCTATGAGGAGGACGTAGCTGCTGTTCAAGCCAAGTTGGATGAGATAGCCAAACTAATCAAAGCATTTCAGGGTGATGAGAGTGTGGGCGAGTATAAGAAAATAGTCGCAAAATCTGAATGGCTAGTAAGGTGTCTAGCCAAAGTTGTAGCAGAGAGTGAGGAGGAGAAACAGCATGTGGCTAAGTTCCGTAGGAAGGTCATCGATCTTCTTGGGGAGTTAGACGAAAGGGCCAATGGTAACCCTCAGGACAAAGCGGGAACAAGTGAAGATGTCCGAAGACCACCACCTGCACCACTTGCGGAAGGCCCCTCGTCAAACCCACCAGTAGATCGAATTCATGCACCACCCGCCTGTTCGTCTCCGTTTTTTCCTCTTGGTAACCGTGTACCGGTAATGAAGTGGGGACTCAAGTTCAAGAGTGAGCCGCATGAGTCGTTGTGTGAATTTCTCGAAAGAGTTGAAGAACTTAGGGAAGCTAGGGGCTTTTCAGAGGCTGAATTGTTCCAATCGGCTTTGGATTTGTTTGAGGGCAAGGCCATTATTTGGTATCGGGCGAACAAGCCGTTCATACAGAATTGGAAAGGATTGGTGGAAAAGATGAGGGAAGAGTTTCTACCACCAGACTACGATGACCGTTTGTGGGAGGAAATTCGCCGCAGAACGCAAGGCCAGTCTGAGACGATAGGGATCTACGTCAGCAGTATGCTTGGTCTTTTTGCAAGGCTTAGCGACCCATGTTCCATCGACGTGAAACTTCGGCAGATTCGCAGGAACCTTCTACCTTTCTACCAAACTCAATTGGCTCTGGCGCAAGTGTCTTCCTTGGATGACCTCATCAGAGTAGGCCGTCAACTAGAGGCGACTCGTTAACTTGTGGAGAATTATCACCCACCTCCTTCTGGAAGAAACGCTCCGCTACTTGAGCCAGATCTGGCGTATGTGGATGTTGGTTCAAACCACAACTACGAAGTGAATGCGTTTAACTCTCGCAGGAAGAATTCAACATGCTTCCGCTGCCAACTTGGCCAGAGCATGTACGCAGCCCGTTCGCTGTTATGGCTGTGGGTTGCAGGGAGTTATACGTAGCCGCTGTCCGCAATGTTCCAAGTCTCCGGAGGTGTCGGGAAACTGAGAATTGACTCAACCGAGTGCGGGACAGTGAGTCAGAAGAGTTTCTCACCCGCAGTCGTTAGAAGTAAGAAGGAAGGGGTAGTAGTAGGGGTGGATTTTTTATTAGCGGAAAAGGAGGGCGATAAACGCCCATATCTTAAGGTCGAGATGTATGGGGTTGAGTTGTTAGGGTTGCTGGATTCCGGAGCTTCAAGGTCTATTGTAGGTCGTCCAGGGTGGGACAGACTTGCTTCGCTTCATTGCAAATTAGGCAAAGTAGACGTACCGGAAGTCACTGTAGCGAATGGTGAGGGGGTCGCGGTGCTAGGGTCGATAACGGTGCCGATAAGGGTAGAGGGGACGGTAAAAATCATGGAGCTGTTGGTCATACCGGCGTTGAAACATTGCTTGATACTTGGCGCAGATTTCTGGGAGAAATTTGCAATCATTCCAAATTTGTGTGTTAAGCAATGGGAATTTCACCAACCGATAGCGGCCATTGAGAGTGTCAGTACCTTAAGTGAGGAGCAGAGGGGGAAACTTGCTAAGTTTGTTGATGAGGTATTTGAGGACATGGGGGAAGGGTTGGGGTGTACCAATCGGGTGGAACACATCATCCGGACGAAGTCCGAGCCCCGTAAACAGAGGTACTACCAAGTCTCACCAGCTGTTCAGACTAACATCAACAGGGAGGTTGATGAAATGTTATCATTGGGGGTCATTGAACCCTCAACTAGCCCTTGGTCGTCCCTCATCCTCTTAGTGAAGAAGCGAGACGGTAAGTTCCGATTCTGCGTAGACTTTCGCAAGCTTAACAGCGTGACCGAGAAGGATGCATACCCGATTCCCTATGTGTCGGCCACACTGGACAAGTTGCGCAACGCGAAGTTCTTGTCGTCTCTTGACATCAAATCTGCATACTGGCAAATCCCTATGGCTGAGTCATCGAAAAAGTTTACGGCGTTTACGATCCCGGCAAGGGACCGTCGGTTTGTGCCCAACTTCTCTGATATCGTTGCCCCGATTACCGAGCTGTTAAAGAAGAGAAGGAAGTTTGTCTGGGGAGAACAGTGCGAGCAGGCTTTCGTCATACTGAAAGAGAAGTTGGTCAGTGCTCCGATCTTAACTTACCCTAATTTTGAGCTACCGTTTGTGATCCACACCGATGCTTCGGGATTTGGCATTGGTGCAGTCCTAACACAGAACGACCCTAGGGAAGGAGAACAGGTTATTAATTACCTTAGTCGGACACTTACGAGGACAGAACGTAACTATTCAACCATGCTTAGCCGTGTTGTGGGCAGTGGAAAAACTGAGACCTTACATAGAGGGGGGTACCTTTACAGTTGTGACGGACCATCATTCGCTTGTCTGGTTGAACAACTTGAAGGATCCCCAGTGTAGGTTGGCTCAGTGGGCCGTGAAATTACAGCAGCACGACTTTAAGGTTATCCATCGTAAGGGCAAAGAGCATTTGGGTCCAGACTCTCTTTCTAGAGCAAACGGGGATGTTGCGGAGGTAGGAATAGGGGAAACAAATAAAGGAGTTAGGGATAAGTGGTTGTTAAAGATGCTGGGCGCGGTTGCTGCTTCTCCGGAAAACTATCCGAATTGGAAGGTAGGAGGTAACACACTTTTTAAGTTCGTACCGGCAAGGTATCCGAAGTTGTCCCAGGAACAAGAACAGTGGAAGCAAGTACCAGCAAAAGAGGAGAGGGGTGCGATTCTTAAAAAGAATCATGACGACATATTGGCGGGTCATGGAGGGGTTCAGAAGACATGCGACCGCATTGCACAAGCGTATTTTTGGCCCAAGATGAAAACGCAAGTGGCGCTGTACGTTCGCAGTTGCAATATCTGTCACTCTGTCAAGCCCAATCTACATAAACCAACGGGCCTTATGTGTACCCGGACAAATGTCGCGCGGCCATGGGATATGCTGTGCATCGACCTAATTGGTCCATTGCCGAGATCCACACGGGGGTTTATGTATATCCTCACCGTGGTCGACTACTTCTCAAAGTTCCCACTGTTCTTCCCACTTCGATCGGCGATAGCAAAGGCAGTTAGCACCATTGTAGAAGAGCAAGTCCTTTTACTGTTCGGCGTGCCAAAGTGGATTGTGTGTGATAACGGGGTCCAGTTCAGAAGCAAAGAGTTTTAGAGCCTCGACCGGGAGTATGGTATAACCATAGTTTTCACGGCCTTCTACCACCCCCAGCCAACCCGGCGGAACGTTTCAACCAAACACTCAAGACCAAACTCAGGGCTTACATTTCCGACAACCACCGTGAGTGGGACTCCATCCTGCCCAAGGTGAGCTGTGCGATAAGAGCGTCCACCCACAAGGTGCTAAAATCCACGCCTTTCTTTGTGCTTTTTGGACGAGAGATACCTCTTAAGGGCACTAGCGATACAGTCCCTCCCGAAGGTTTTGACGTAGAGCGCCCAGGTGAGGTCGTATTGCGGAATAGAACCAGAGCCTTAGAAGAGGTTATAAGCGACGTACGTGCGAAGATTTTGGAAGCAGGGAAGAAGAGTTCGCGACACTACAACCTGAGAAGAAAGGCAGTAGAATTTTTCCCGAGGGAATTGGTGCTACGGAGAAATTTTGTATTGTCGGATGCGGCGAAGTACTTCAATGCCAAGCTCGCACCGAGATATATAGGGCCATTCGAGATTAAGAAGAGGGTGTCACCATGGACATATGGGCTGATAGGAAAGGATTGAAAAGCCGGCACGCAAAGGACCTCAAAATCTTCAGTAACCTCAAAGAACTCTTGTAGGATAGTTAGCATGCGAAAACCTTGTTAAAGAAGAGGGGGAATGTTATGGTTTTAATACAATGGCATTGGCAAGGTTTTCGCATGACCAAAGTGACGTCACCCTAATTTAATCCAGCAGCCCCAACAGCCCAGAGTGGTGCAATTGGTTAGGACACTGGCTAGTAAGCGAGGGGTTCTTAGTTCGAGCCCAAGGACTAACTAACGAATCACCTTGTTCTCCTTTTTTAGTTTTCCCATCAAGCTAGGGCATGAGACTAAGCGTGAAAAGGATAGTTAGCGGTCGGTAGTTTAGTTCGCCTGGGGTCAGTTGTTTTGATCATGGATGAGGTGATGAAATAACTGACCACTGAACCAGAGAAGATAGGAAGAGCTCTAGCACGTGGGATATAAATGGGCAGTCAGTTGAGTGCTAGGAAACAAGTTGGCCGGAAAAAAAAATCTAAGATCGGGAGAAATTAGAAAAACCGGAAAACGAGGAGATTGCGGTTCATGGGTGGCTCGGTCGTCGTTCCCTTCCTCGACACGTTTTGCGTATTTTTTTTTTGGCATAAAAACAGTTTTTTTTTCAACAAATTACCGAATTACTCTGCTAGGTCGATATTACAAGGAAATTTCCTCTAAATCGTCTAGAAAACTTGTGCATGTGCATTGTGCGCATTGACGTTGAAAGTGTCCTTTTTTCTGCGGTTTAGAAACAATCGAAAAAAAAGAAAGATAAATAAAGAACCAAGAGAACAGTGCGGGCAAAAAAAAAAAAAAAAAACGTGATCGGTTCGATTAAACCGTGAGGGTTATTTTGGAAACCCTAAGAGAATTCGTGTGCGAGTGACCGAAGACAAAAAAAATTACAAAAATAAAAACTTTGAAGAAATAGGCTGAGGCACGGTGGTGTATTAGATAACCTACACGTACCACCTGGATTTCCCATCCACCAATACGTCACGAGGTCGTCGGAGGCGTTTTTAGCGAGGATTTGCAGGACGGAGTATTAACCCTAGCATAAGTATTTATTGTACTAACTTATTTTTTTTTAATTAGGTCAATTAGTCAATAGATAATAAACATACGTATCTCGATTATGTTGGAGGATTTGTGAATCCTAAATAGTACCTTGAGATAGCCTAATTGGTTAAAGCGCCGTATTGTAAACGAAAGGGATCGGATCCGAGCTTTCTCGTCTAGATTCAAATCTGGGTGGTGGCCGTAACGGCATTTCTTTTTTCTATTATTTTTTTTTTCTTTTAATTTTGTTTTTTTTTTTACATTTTTGCAATATTTGTACAATATTTTTCTTTTCTTAATTTTTTTTTTATTTTTATATATATTGTATTTTTTTTTGTCTTTTTTTCATTAAAGAAGGGATTGTGTTTAAGTTAAGATGAATAGTATTTGTTTTTCTTGCGCCCTTAAGCTGTAAGCGGCGTGGGGGGGGGGGGGGTTTCTTCCGTTTCCTTAGTGTGGCGATTGGGTGTTTTGGGATGTTTTGGTGGTCTCGCTTTTGTTTTTCTTTCATTTTGCTTTAGACCTAGGAAAGAGGATCGCGGGTTTTACTGGCACAGTCGCGATTCGACGCCGTAGAGCTTTTGGGGACAAAGGATAATCGCGTGGCGCTCTTATTATAAATACCCACGACTACTACTCCATCGAGCAGTCGGCAACCTTTGTTCCTGATACCGCGGAGGACGAAACGACGGTAACACGTTGTAGCTGAGCCATCTGCCCCTGGATAGAGAGCAAGATAGCTAGCATGTCAGGTACTGGTTCCGGTGCTCTGGGCGCTGGCACCTGAGAGGCAACCTTCGCTTGGGAGCGGACCGCTCATTTTTATCCATCGCCGGATTTTATCTCCCCTGTTAACACTTTTCTTACACGTGTTTTATTCAAAAAAAATAAAGAATGTCTTGTTCCCCGGCGGGACTCGAACCCGCGCCACTTTGGTTTTCGTTCAAACTCCACTTCCACTGGGCGTATTGACCCTTTACAAAACGTTGTCAAAAACAAGTTTTCACGTAATTTATTTCTTTTTTACTCGAAAAAAGCCGAAACACGTTCTTACTCCACGACGGTCTGTGAACGGCTGTTTCAGAAGAGGAAATCAACGAAAGATGCCTTTTTTAAAATTCTTTTACCAAATTTTGTCACACCTTGATGCTAAAAAATTTACCGCAGGATTATTTATTGACATCACCAAAGCTTTTGACATGATCGATCACAGCCTTTTGTTAAAAAAGTTAGAGAATGCCCGTTTTCGTGGATTTATCCTGGATTGGTCCTATCTGAAAAATAGGCCACAACGGGTCAAGATCGACGGTATTAGTGGAAAGATGTTTTTTAATATCGGTGTTCCTCAAGGTTCTGTCTTAGGTCCCATTCTGTTCTTACTTCTTATTTCTTATATTCTTATTTTCGCTTAATTTCAGAGGATCGCCGACTGCATTTGCAGATGACATTGGCTTCTCTTATGGCTCGAAAAGTGCTCTAGACATGGTCTCTGATATAAACTGGGATCTTGATTTATTAAGGCATTGGTTTTCTGCTCATAATTTAGTTTTGAGCTCCAAGACTAAATTAATGTATTTCAGTCTCTCCTCGAATTATAATTGCGAAACCAATATTTACTTTCAGTCACAGGAGTGTAGAAAATACTCTCCGCAAAGTTACTCGTGTTCGTCTGATTTCTCCTGTTGCTCATAGAATAGTAATATAAAATGTAATAATAATTGTTGCCTTGTAGAGAATGTTGAGTTCAAATATCTGGGACTTACCCTTGATTCTAGGATGAGCTTTGTTAACCATATAAATAATAAAAAATACTGCTTCCGATACACCCTTCGTCATTTTTATTATATGCGTAACGCTTGTTCAATTAGTCGTTTAAAGACTATATACTATGGCAATCTAGACTTCAGTATGGACTTGCCGGTTGCGGGAGTGTGTATCTAAGTAATATTCAATCATTGTTGATATTACAAAAATATGCTATAAGAATAATTTGTCGTAAACCGGCTAGACATTCTAGTTTTCCATTATTCTGTTACCTGACTATCTTTCCTGTTCGTCATTTGTTCTGTTGTAAGGTGTTGAAAATGTTCTATATGAAGTCCGGTAACCGTAATTTTCGATTAATTTCTAGTCACAACCTCCGTGGAAACTTGTCTTGCATTCATTCCACTTCCACTGGAACGATATCATTTAAAGATACCTTTCTAATGAGAGTAAAATGTTGGCTCTTTACATTCGATCTTAATCAAATTGAATCTCTTACTTTCGACGTTTTGGTTTAAATATATTTTTGTTCCATCAGTTCTTGTTTTTTGGTTTTAAACCTTTTGAATTTTGAATTAATGTTAGATTTATTAAAAATAGTCACCCTACCCATAAATAATTTTTCACTTCTATTTTATTAATGTAATGGATTCAATTCAATTTTAATTTAAAATACTGAATGTTAATCTAATTTATTATTATTAAAAAATTATTTATTTATTTCTTATTTGTAAATAATTATATGAAATATTTATTATAAGAAATAAGAAATAAATAATATTAAAAAAATAATAATACTAATTGGCTAAAATATTTCCTCAGAAAGTACTCATGCTGCGAATTTGTCTTTCGTAGATCTTCCAAATACCCGTTATTTATTTGAAAGTTGGTCTAGTGCTTTTTTTTATAATTTATGCGCGCCTAAGGGGTTAGATACCCTTTTACTGTTGCCAGAGCGCTGGCAGAAAGGTAGAAGGAGGAGAAAGGAAAATTGTTTTGTAGTGGTTTGAAGCTCAGGTGTGTTTGGTTTCGATATTCGCTCTCCAGGTGTGGGAATCCGAATAAGACGGAGAGTTTTTTCTTCACTCAGAGTGATTCGAGGTATAATTCACAGTATTTTTTTCTGTATTTGAAACTCTACAACAGCCAAATGTACGTGTCAGTGTTATGCCTTCACACGCAGAATTTTTTTTTTGTCTGAGTTCCAATTACACAAATGAAAAACTGACTTGCCATGGGCAGGATTCGAACCTGGACCCTCCGAGTGAGAAGCGATTTCTAGTACCACTACACCACGGCCACTCAAGCTTTTCTAACTGCTCGAGTCTCCTTGCAAAATACTCCACCGAGTATCGGGATTCTCCATCTTTCTTGAAATTAGTCGATGCACTTCATCCGTGATTCTCGTCTGGTTTAACGCAATGTCTTCGATTTCACTCAGTTCTGCTTTTCTATGTAATGGAGTGCGGTATTTGTATCATGATCTTAAATGGTTACTGTGTATTGGTCTAGTACCAATATTTACAAATCATTTTTCTCCGTTCCGTCTAATCCGGCTCGAATGACTATGTAAATTCTACTATTTAGAATTTTTATATTTTTTATTCAATCGCCTACTGCAGTCTCACATTAGGTAGTAAAAAGGCTTGGTTGAACTAAATAACAAGACTGAACTGAGTAACTTTATTTCGACTTAATTTACTAAGTGGGGTGAAAAGTAACCTCCTTGACCACCATAATGCGCTGCTACTGCAAAAACGGTTATGGTGCCTTGAAGTCCCTTCATATTTAGGCAGACATGCCTTAGTGCGATACTGTCTTTAGTTTTGTTTTGACATCTGATTGTTGTTGACGTGTTTGGCATCATGTTGAGTATGGACAAAAACGATTTTCGTTCTCTCATAAAACATTATTTTTTGAGAGGCAAAACAGCGAAGAAAACAAAAGAAAAGTTGGATGAATATTATGGGGCTAATGGTCCGTCAGATTACACCGTCAAATATTGGTTTCGAGAGTTTCGTGGTGGCCGCAACTCCACTACCGATCAAATCCGCAGCGGCAGGCCCTCCGATGCGGTTACAGAGGACAATGTCAAAAAATACATGAAATGGTATTGGCTGACAGCGGAAAGTGAAGGTGCGCGAGCTAGCAGATACTACAAAGATTAGTACTGAGCGCACACGCCATATTTTGGGCAATATTTTGCATATGAAAAAGTTATCTTGCCGCTGGATGCCGCGCATGCTCACTCCTGACCAAAAACACTAACGCCGCGAGACCACGTCGAAAGAGTTGTTTGACTTGCTGATGCGGAATCGGGCGGCCTCTTGGCGTCAATTGGTAACTGTTGATGAAACTTGGATCCAGTATTACACACCAGAGAACAGAATAAGTGCCCGGCAATGGACTGAAGCCGGCACGAGTGGACTACCTCGAAAAAGGAAAAACC
Organism: Volucella bombylans; assembly: GCA_949129095.1. Taxonomy (NCBI): domain Eukaryota; kingdom Metazoa; phylum Arthropoda; class Insecta; order Diptera; family Syrphidae; genus Volucella; species Volucella bombylans. Next base: position 67,263,235 of record OX422141.1, read on the forward strand.
ATCAACAGCGAGTATTACTGTGCATTATTGGAGCGATTGAAGCCCAAAATCGCTGCAAAACGGCCTCACAGCGAAAAAAAATTTGTTTTTGCAAGACAATTCACCGGCGCACAAGAGCATAGCAACCACGGCTAAAATCAATGACTTACGGCTCCAATTGCTGTCGCATCCACCGTATTCGCCCGATTTGGCTCCCTCGGACTATTATCTCTTCCCAAACCTCAAAAGATGGCTCATCAATAAAAGATCCAGCTCACGCGAGGAAATTTTGCAGAGTATTGTGCAGACCTTCCGGAAAATTACTTTTCGGACGGGATCAAGAAGTTGGAAAATCGCTGGAATAAGTGTATCAAGCTAACAGAGGACTATATTGAATAAAATAAAAAAAATATTTAAAATAAAAAAATTTTTCATTCCCAAATTTTTTTTTGCAAGACAATTCGCCGGCGCACAAGAGCATAGCAACCACGGCTAAAATCAATGACTTACGGCTTCAATTGCTGTCGCATCCACCGTATTCGCCCAATTTGGCTCCCTCGGACTATTATCTCTTCCCAAACCTCAAAAATTCAGCTCACAAGAGGAAATCATCGACGCCACGGAAGAGTATTTTGCAGACCTTCCGGAAAATTTCTTTTCGGACGGGATCAAGAAGTTGGAAAATCGCTGGAATAAGTTTATCAAGCTAACAGAGGACTATATTGAATAAAATAAAAAAAAACATTTAAAATAAAAAATGTTTTCATTCCCAAGGAGGTTACTTTTCACCCCACCTAGTATACAAAAATTTTGCCAGCCTAAGCACGACAAAGTGCAAGTTTAAAGAATACCAAAAAAATGTTGACTCATGAAAAAGTACAGCTATTGTTAACCTAAACAAAAGCGAATAATGAAGAAAAACAACTATTTTATGTTGATGTCATCAATAAAAATATTTTCTTTAGAAACAAAATACATATATCTATCGCTGAAACTGGAGTATTATTTCAAACACCATATCCACTTACACTTTGAATCAAAAGTCTTCCAGAATATGTGTCAATATCTGCGAATAAGAAAGACAAAGACAACGCCACTACACCCTCAGTCTGATGGAATGTTCGAGCGATTCAATCGGACATTGAATAAGGATCTGTCTAAGGTCGTCAGCAACTGACAGCATGACTGGGATCGACACATACCCCTCTTCTTAATGGCCTACCGAAACGCGATCCATAGTTCAACATGACAGCATTCGAGATCTTACTTGGTCACATAGTTCGGTTGCCAAGTGAAACAAAATTCGGATCCGCACTTACGGAGCCCAAGTAGGTGAACGACTACGTGGATGATTTTCGCAGCAAGATTCATAAATTGCATGAAGATTATGTATGTATTGTTATACATATAGAGTGAAATCTTCCGGCTTCAACGAAGGAAATCTGTTGTGGCAACAGGATTGGGAAGGTCCGTACAAGGTGATAACTCGCATTAATGACGTTGTCTACCGGATCCAGCGTGGGGATCGAGGAAAATTGAAGGTGGGCTATTGGAATAGAATGTGTCAGTTCAACAGAACCATGAATGACGAAGTTGTTCGGGACGAACAACTTTAAGGAGGGAGCAGTATCATATCCATTTAAATGGAAGCAGCATCATCTATATTTGATTAATAGAAGATTTCGATATTTGAATAGCAGAACCCTCAACCATGGGTGAATGGAGAATTGAATCGAGTTTTCTAGCAAAATGGAAAATTGTATGGAACTCTGGATGGCGCAGATTGCTCTCGAAATAAGTAAGGGAGTGTAAATATCAGCATCCCAAAATATGCAACTGAGTTCATCAGTTGAATTTGGAGTATGGTTTACGAGTAGTGTTTAAATGGTTTAAGTAAAAGATATAGAAAAGTAAAACTGGCTGAGATAAGCGATTAAATTGTGGATTATAAATGTATTTTACATTTCACAGTATATTAGACGACAAAATCAGTATTTCAATTAATTTAATAGAGTTTTTCATTATTGGGTGTTTTGTTTTCACAGGAGGGAACATTCTCTTCTTTATGGACGGGCTGGACAAATTCTGCTTCTCATCTACTCGGAAAGAGTCCTAAAGATTAGGATTGATGAAAAAGCTCAAAAGAAAATAGGTCGATATACAACCTGCACCAAGCGATTTGTGTTTATTGAGATTAATGAGTACTCTTGTTACTAGACTAGAGCGAAAGCGGATTCGTTCCATTGAAAATTCGACACACGTAAGTATGGCGGAGACATGACACAAGGTGGCAGCGTTCATCTTGTGGAGAAGTCTGTACCAAGTAGATTGGCTTTATTCAAATAGCTGACAGCTGTAATTGCATTATATGTGAGCCTGAAGATGTCTTATTATTATTATTATTATACAAACTAACAAAAATAATCTTAAATTACAAACTTATATGAACAGTTTTAGAGAGCACAAGCTGCATAGGCTATCGGCTCGAGAAGATGTCTTAAAAATTTCAATATGTTCGAACGTCTTGTAGAACCGAGAAAGTAGTTCTCTAACCTTACAGCTCGGGTCGTATCCCACTCTTTCTTTTGGTTTGAAAATCTTCATCCAATGAAGAATAAACGATCTCATTCCAATAGACAATAGTGTTTGTGATCTTATCACGAAATACAACGGCCAGCTAAAATTATTAAGGAAGTTGTACACTCGAATTAGCTATTTTGAATTGCCTAATGGTATTCTAAGAAACTTTTTGTATAATAGTGTGATCAGTGTACAAGAAATAAACTGATATGACACTCCAATGAGCCTAGAGAGAAGAGCACACCAAGTTTTAAATGTTGTTTAAATAAAACACAACGAAATTAACTTGATGGCAATTTATTAAATTCGAAAGATAATTTCATACCATTTAATATTTGGAAATAGCTTTGGGCACACGTCTGCCTTGATTTCCTCGTACAAAGCGTATTCTAAAGGTCCAATTTTCGGCTACTTTTTCAAGTAAATGTGGGCGTATATTGCGTATTATCCGAACAATGTGTTGCTAAAAAGCGTAAATATATACTAATTTATCGACATAAACTACTAACTTGACATAGGTCCACCGAAAACAATCCAATGGCGTTAAGTCGCAAGATCTTGGTGGCCAATTTACATATCAATTTCTCTATTGCCAAATCGCGTTTTTAATAACGCGATGTTTTCGTTGGTAGTATGGAGTGGAACACTATCCTGTTGGAACCACTATTCTTACTTATTAATGTTAAGCCAATTCGGAAACAAATAATCGTTGGTCATCGAAATGTACCGGCCCCGTTTTTGAAGAAATAATTATCTATGAAGCCACTGACGTACAATCCACACTGTTTATAATAATCATTAATTACCATCTATGCACTCACCCTGATGGTAACAACGCCCCCAACAACAACAACAAATTTTGCTTAAATTTCAATGTATTGTAAAATATAAAATATCAAATTTCGAATTGCAATAAAACTCATTACTTTTTATAACGTTGGCAAAGAAGGAAGCAATCTTTTATTGATCCAAGCGATTACAATTAAATATCTACACATAAAAAGACAAATATACAATATATATCTAGTATTCATAACGGCTTTCATAACCGTTGGCACCAACAGCAGCACTTACGGTACAAACACCGCTACATAATTCATAAGCACCGCTTCGTGGGACCGTTTTCCGGTCAACGGGGTATATATGCATATACGTTGATACCAAACGCAACAATTACCGTGCAAATACCGCTGTGTGGGACCGTTGAATTTTAAGCTGCTATATGCAAATAAAGTATTAAGTAAGTACAATTTAGTACAATAGGAAATCAAATTATTTTTCTTACCTCGATTAAATTATTTTTTTTTTTGTGGCACAATGAGCACAATGGAGAAATTGCAAAAAAAATATATTCGCTTAAATGCAAAAAGATTTTATAAAATTTTGGGCAACGGCCTGAAGAACAGCGTACAAAAAACTATGTCAGCGCCCGGATAACCATCTTGGATAACAACTTCAATGCTAGCTCCGAGTATAATAAGGAGGCAGTTTCATCAAAGGATGCTGAAAATCGAGAGGAATTAAAGAAGCTGTTCGACAAAATAAAGGATCTGTATGTAGATTACCGGACCGCACTCATAGACAGCATCGACAAATTTTCAACCACATTCGAAGCAGCAACAGAATCGCATTCAGGATCAATGGTGAGTTCTGTGGAAACAAATAAAAATCGGGATTTCAAATTACAAGTAATTAAATTACCTACATTTTCTGGAAATTATGAAGATTGGAGATCATTCCATGACCCTTTTGAGTCTCTTATCCATAATAACACATCCTTTTCTGAGATTCAAAAGCTGCATTTTCTAAAACCGACTGTCACAGACGATGCTGATAGATTAATACAGCATTTAGGAATTATTCAAGGGAACTATGAAAAGCCATGGATGATACTAACTTCACGGTAAATTCAGACGCGCATGCTCGTGAATGCACAGTTGAACCTTTTTTTCAATCAACCATCTATTCAACAAGAATCTGCTACAGGGTTGAAGACCCTTTTAGATACATCAACGGAATGCCGGCATTCACTTCATAATCTAGGGCTTCCAGTTGAACAATGGGATACAATTCTCATTTATTGTATGCTGCAAAAGCTTCCTGTAATGATGCAACAGTTATGGGAAGAAAAGTTAGGAATAAATAAGTCTTTACCTAATAAGGACTTGACAACTTTTTTTTTAAATAAAACGCAAACCATTTGAGATATTTCAAAAACTTTATTATCGGCTTGAAGTACAAACAAAACATTTATGTTATGAATGGAACTCGACTTCGTTCATATGGCAACCGCGGGCCAATTTTCAACGACTCGGCCACACATTTCGGCCGAAACGGCCGCTATTTCGCGTTCAATGTTGGCTCTGAGCTCTTCCAACGTCGTCGGCGTGTTGGCCTAAACCAATGACTTAACGCAGCCCGACAGAAAATAGTCAAGCGGCGTTAAAACGCACGAACAAGGCGGCCAATCGACTGGCCCATGTCTAGAGATAACACGCTCACCATACATACTCTTCAATAAATCGATTGTAGCGTGTGCTGTGCGGCTTGTGGCATCATCCTGTTGAAACCACATGTCGTCTAAGTCCATATCTTCTAATTTGGGCCAAAAATAATCGGTGATCATGGCGCCGACCAATAACGCATATTTTGCTTATTGACGAACCCATTGAGCCAAAAGTGAGCTTCGTCACTGAAGATGATTTTACAATGAAATTCATCATCTTGGCGCATCTTCTCCAGAATCCAAACGAAGAACGTACGTCGCTTCAAATGACTGATTTGGAACATTTGCTACGGACGCCTGAACGGCAGCGATATTTTCGACACTTCGACCAACCCATTGTCTCACTGACATGGCAACATCAAACGATGAATACGTAGACTCAAATTTTTGCACTAAACTTGTTATTGCCTGTCTACCAGGGCGAGAATTACGACCGAAAATTGGAGTTAACGCTCTTAAAGTTGCAGTCACCGACTCCGAATTTCGGTAGAAAATTTTTATAATTTGCAAACGTTGCTCGTTCGTGTACAAATTAAATTCAAAGTTATGAAGTCCCTATTGGAAAACCCTCTACTTACCAGGAGTTTTCAGAGTTTCTTAAAGTTAGATTTAGGGCACTGGAAATTGTGGTCGAGCAACAAGGAAAGAAAGGAAGTAACCATCGGAGTTTAGACGCAAGGGCTAGCTTTTTCACATTAGGCCAAAACAAATGGAGCAACTTCGGTGTAAGGTCTGCAACAAAAATCCACATTCCCTTCGTTCATGCAATCGTTTTCTTAAGTTGGGTGTAGGTTTGCGACAAACTACTGTTAAAAAAAAATATAAGTATGTGATAATTGTCTTGCCTATAGTCATAGTACCCACTAATGTCCAAGTCGAATACGCTGCTATTTTTGCCAGTAGCCAAACCCATTCTTCACTACTCTGAACATTTGCCTAACACAACCTCACAAAATCCCCATTCACATACTCAATATATTCCACACCGTTCTACAGCTCATAACCAACACAAAACTACACATTCTTGCTTATCACTTAACTCAGCACAATATACTAACTCCTCAAATCATCATACAATAACAAATACTACACATTCATATCAAATTTCCACTCTCAACTAAAACACAGAGTTCTTTCACCCACCTGATCGCGATCAGGAATCATAACATATTTGCTCAGGACTGAACACTTTTCATACCTCCATACCTCCAACTCTTAGCCACGGCACTCGTAAGGTTTAAGGCCGCATCGGGAATGTATCACACTTTGAGAGCCTTGATAGATCCTGGTTCGGAAGCCACATTTATAACAGAATCTGCGGTACAACTTCTGCGATTAAAAAGTCATACAACGTTGGTTGAGGTGTCAGGGCTGGGGTTGGCCAGCAGCGGTTCATGTCATAATTATGTTGACATTACGTTTCTGTCTCTACACTCTGAGTTTCAGACTAACACTCGCGTTTACATATATAGATCGCTGACTGGGCTTCTCCCGGCCAACAAGCTGACTTTCCAGCCATGGAAGGACCTGGTATTAGCAGATTCCACCATTAATAAGCCATCCCGAGTCGATATACTCCTAGATATACGCAATTCATCCTTCCAAAAATTGTACGAGGTGAGGAGTCTACATCGCCTATGGCCCAAAAGACGCAACTCAATTGGATATTAGTAGGCAAGGTTCCAATTAATCCTCCAAGAAAGTTTCAAAGCTTAATCCAATGTTTGAACAACTAAAGAAATTTTGGGAAATTGAAGAGACACCATTCAAAACTATGGAATTATCAAGAGAAGACAAGTCCTGTGAAGTACATTAAATGCAAAACACTTAGAGCCTGCCCGATGGGCGTTACGAGGTATCGCTTCCATTTAAGGAGGGAATTCAACCTGGGCTTGGATCCTCGAAAGAAGGGGCCTTGCGTAGGTTTCTTCAGTTGGAGAGAAGGTTCGAGAAGAACCCCACACTACACAACCAATATAATAATTGTATTAAGGAATACTTACTCCTCAAATGACAGAAGTTGGTGTTGACAACGACGAAGTCCTTAAAACACCTTTTCACTATTTTTTACCCCACCATGCGGTGTTTAAAGATTCCAGCTCCACCACTAAGCTACGAGGTGTCTTCGATGCTGCTGCAAAGACCTTGGATGGGACATCATTATACCAGCATCTTCATAGTGGACCTTAAATTCCAACCAATATCATTGATATAATTATAAGGTGGAAAACTTATAAATATACCTTCACTGCAGACGTGGAGAAAACGCAGCCGCAAATACGTGTGGCACATCCGGACACCTATTATCAGCTCATCTACTGGCGGGATACTAAAGAAGAACCAATCAAGGTATATTGACAGCTAACGGTGACTTTCGGCACAACATCAGCACCCTACCTCGCCATAAGGACCATCAACAAATTAGCTGCTGAAGAAGAGCACAAATATCCTCTTCGAGCGAAAATGGTTGAACAAGATATCACCTTGATCAAAAACCACCGTGTGGCGCTACCATTATTCCGATTTGAGTTCTGGATATTGTTGATATTCCCTCTAAATCTTGGCATCATAGCTTGACTTTTGCAAAAGTTACGTAGACAAGGGTACATCTGTCTCTCTGTGTGTGGGCGGTTTTTTACAATTTTAGAAATGGATTTAAATTTGCAACAACGAACTTGTATTAAATTTTTCGTAAAAAACGAATTAAATGGTGCGCGAACCTTGGAAATTCTGGAAAAGTGTTTCGGCAACGATGCTCTAAAGAAAACGGTCGTTTACTAGTGGCACGAGCGGTTCAAAAGTGGTCGTGAGTCAATCAAAGATGCCACTGTTGTAGACCATCGACATCGAAAACCGACGAAAACATTGATGGAGTAAAAGAAATGTTGGTCAATAACTGAAAATTAACCATCAGAGAGATAGCGGAGGACTTGAACATTGACTATGGATCCGTCCAAGACATTTTGGTTAATGATTTAGGTTTCCGTCGTGTAGCAGCAAAGTTGGTGCCAAAAGACCTCAATTTCATGCAAAAAAGATACCGTGTTGTCGCAAAAATGATTTGCGAGGCTGAATCCGATCCCACATTCATCAAAAGGATCATTACTGGAGAGGAGACATGGGTTTATGAGTACGGCAAGTGAATGGCGTTCACCAAATGAGCCGAAACCAAAAAAAACACATCGTTTTCAGTCAAAAAAGAAGGCAATGCTCACGGTTTTCATGGATTACAACGGTGTAATATTTACATCATGAATTTTTGCCAGAAGGCCAGACAGTAAACAAAGAGTATTATTGGGCGTGAATAGTATATAGTTTGCGTGAAGCAATTCGCTGAAAGAGACCATAATTGTGGGTAGAAAACTCGTGGATTTTGCACCATGATAACGCACCGTCGCACAGTGCCAACATTATTCGTAATTTTTTGACCGCCGAATTCACCTGATTTGGCTCCCTGTGACTTCTTTTTGTTCAATTGAGTTAAAAAACCACTACGGGGAACGCGTTTTAGCAGCCGAGAGGAAGTAATGGAAAAATCGCAGGAAGCACTGATTTACATACCAAAAACCTAATATAAAAAATGTTTCGAGGATTGGATCAAGCGCTGGCATAAGTGTGTTGCAGTCGATGGGGATTACTTTGAAGGGGACAATATAGATTTAGATGAATAAACTTATATTTTTAATTTTCTGAATAAATTCCGGAACTTTTTGATCAAGGTGGTATGTATGTTGATGTCCTTATAAGTGGGGCTGGTTCTATAGAAGAAGCCTTTCATAAACGGGAAGAAATACAAATTTGCTTTCCTCAGTAAGATTCATCTTGAGGAAATGGGCTAGCAATTCTGATGATATTCTCCATCACATACCGGCAGACCAGCGAGAAGTCGATTTTTCACTACCCGTTGACTCGCCCGAGCACATAAAGACTTTATGTGTTAAGTGGTTCCAATCAGAAGACTCATTCTCATTCCAGAACGTTTGTTGCGACACAATTGAGGTGACGAAAAGGACCATCCTTTCAACGACTGCCAGATTGTATGACCCATTGGGATGGATCTCACCCTGCATTATAAAGGACAAAATGATGATGCAGCAATTGTGGTTCCGAGGATTAGATTGGGACGGTCCAATTCCGCCAGAACTTCAGAAAGACTGGTCTATTTTCCGCACAGAGCTTCTATTACTTAAAAGGATACGAATTCCAAGATGAATTTACACACACGATACACAGCAAGACCTGGAAGTACATGGATTTAGTTACGCGTTTCACCGTTCAAAACGGTGAGTCTGCCGCGTCTTGAGTTGTGCGCCGCAGTAATCCTGGCCACTCTCTTGGAGTATACATCCACTGTCCTTGATTTCAGTATGCCTGGGTGGATTCCACCATTGTTTTAGCATGGATAGCTGCACCTACATCCAAATGGATAACATTTGTCAGCAAGCGGGTAGCAGAAATCCAGAAGCTAACAAAGGATGATATCTGGAAACACGTCCCAACAAAATTGAACCCAGCTGATCTGACATCACGTGGAGTTGTACCATCAGCTCTGGCAAAAAACAAACTTTGGTGTAACGGTCCAGATTTCCTACACAATACCTGGAATTTTCATTGCCTTCATCAGCCCACTGAACTAAAAATCGAAATAGAAAAACGATCAATTCGTGCGTATTGTACACTTAGAGAAGAAAGTACAATAAGTTTACTAATTAAAAGGTATTCGATGTTGATAAGGCCTTTAAGAGTCATTGCCTTTTGCAATATGTTTATATTTAATAGTAGACAGGTCTGCAAGTGTGAAACTATGATGTAATTTCACCATTAGCAATGTTTACAGCTGCACTTGTGGCAACACGGATAGCACAAGGTGAGATGTTCTCGACAGAAATTGCAGGAATACAGACTGCATAAAGCGGAAAGCTGAAATTGTTAAACCCCTTTGTTGACAAGGATGACATCCTGCGTGTCGGAGGCAGATTACAGCATTCAAATCTGAGCTACGAACAGCAACACCCGAACATCCTCTGCCCAAATCATCATTTCACTCAGCTATTACTGCATGATGCACATAAGAAGACTTTACATGACGGCTTCCAGAAGATTATGGCATACTTGCGCACCAAATATTGGATATTGCGTGTCAAGAGCTCCGTCAAAAAGTTTATACACAACTACAATATTTGCTTTCGCTACCGAGTACGTTCAGCGCAACAAAAGATTGGCAGTTTACCAGCTCCTAGAATATGCAGTTCACGACTATTTACACACGCTGGGGTTGATTACGCGGGCCCAATTGACGTCAAGGCTTGGAAAAGACGGGGGTCTAAAGTATTTAAGGGTTACTTTGCAATATTTATTTGCCTTGCTACCAAGGCTATCTATATAGAGCTGATAAGTGATCTAACGACGCAAGCATTTATAGCAGCATTTAGAAGGATCGCGGTTCCAAAAGGTATTACCGTACAACTCTTTAGCGACTGCATAACCAACTTCACGGGAGCGGACAAAGAGTTAAGAAAATTGCTGAAGGCGGCTCAAACTGATTTGTTCGGAAATAATTGTTGGGGTGTGTAGGGTTTTACTTTGATTCTATATGTGGGGTTAATCGGATAGAAAAAATGCGGTTAAATAAAAAGAACGTCTTTCCTTCATCAATTGCTACAGCAAAGAGCACGTTTATTGGTCCGGAAATCACATCCATATTTAACTTTCAACTGTCATACATTTGTACTAAAAATTTACAATTCGTAATCTTACGTTACGTTTCCCTGTTTACATAAGAATTTAGTTGTTACATTTAAATTAAGTTTTAAATACATACGACAATTTCAACAAAAGAAATAATTATATAAAAATAAATGTAATTATTTCCGAACATGCTCCCGTCCGCAAATGTTCTCGATCTTATACCTTACTGTACCCAAATGGAGTTGGAGTATGTTGTACTTCTTTTGGCATAAGAATTGTGTGTTGTGTGAGTGCGAATGTCTTGACTATCTATGTATATGTAAATGAGACAAAATCGAGTAATTTGAAACATTACACCTTGTCACCTATACACAAGGATGACGATATAGAAACCGAGAAAAAAAGGGAGATGAAATGTGCGTAATTCGCCTAGTGCAATAATTTGTTTTGATCATTGACCAAAACTGGGTCAATTTTCTATCGCGTGTGTTGTTTGGTTTTTTTTAGTTTGGTCGTTAGTTTTCCCGTTTTTTTTATTGTGATAACAGGTAAGTGTTTTTAGTTAATTATTCCTTTCATCTTTTTCCCTTCCTTCGCGAAATTCGAGTTCGTTTGAGTTGTGTACACCGGCGCGAATACACAAGTATATACGTGCGTATGTATATATTGATATACATCGTTTGTTATTGTTTTCGCGAAATTTATATTTGAGTGCAGTGCAAAAAAAAGATAAAAGAAAAATAGAAATGGGAAAATGAAAAAAAGTAAAAAGTTTTTACAATTTGTGGTGTTATTTTGTACGATAACTGTTCTCTGCGTAAACAATTTTGGTTGTGCAGTGCGATGATGTGCGACGAAATTTTCGCGAACGGTTTGTGTTTTAATGATGGCCGAATTAGCTGTCTTCGTGTGTGTGGTGTTTACATTTTTAAGTAAAGACCAATAATCCGCCTTCCTTTGAATTGTTGTTGCAAATCATCTGCTGTAAGTTTTATTTTTATTTTCATATTTATTATTATTATTTATTTTCTTTATTTATGATATGATTAGTTTAAGGTATTTATTATTAAATTTGAGTGTTTTATGTTGAAATGTTTTAAAAAAGGGATACCTGTTAAAATGTTGTGTTGTGTTTTGAGTCGACAACGTTGTTAGTGTTCAGTAAGAAGCTTCAAATGCCGTCGGGGTTTTGATTCTCCAATTCCCGTCGGCATTTTGGAATTTGGGAACTCCGCAACGTTGTCCGGAATGAATGATTTTGTGTGATATACAGTTGTCTGTATGTATGTGTGTTGTGTTGTGTAGGGAGATCTAGGATAAGTAAGTACATATGTAATTGTTTGTATTTCTTTAATGTAATAAATTGGTTTTACAAGAAAAGAAATATCTTTGATTTTTATTCAAATTTATTTACAGTATGTGTCTAATAAATGTTGTGTTGTGTCGTTCAAATGTTGTATTATGTTGTTCAAATGTCTGCTTTTTCTCTTGCGATATTTGATGGCAAATAATAACTTTGACCTAGTGACTGATTCAGTTCTCCGGTTTCGGTTCGTTTCGTAACCACTCGAGCAAGTCCGTCTTTTCCGGGATGTGAGCCAATGATTCGTCCGAAACGATACTGCAATGGCGGTAGTTTTTGTCTTCTTGAAGAGAATTAAGTGTCCGCGTTTTGATCCCGGCTTCCGTCTTCCATCTTGTCCCCTCCAGGCGCTGTTTCATCCTGGACAGGTATTCTTCGCTCCACTTGCGGCAAAAGTAGTTGATCATCGTTTGGTAGATCCTTTGCTCAAGGTAACGTACCTTCTCCATGGCAGTGTCTCCTTGAGGAATTTCGAATATTCTTGTGCCGATTGCGTCTACTTTTAATGGACCTCTGTTTCTTTTTCTAGCTTGTGCTTAGTTTTAGTTTTATATGCATTTTATTTTCTTAATCACTAGCTCTTACATACTAACAAAAAATGCTTAAATGCTAGCTTACAATTACTTAATAATCTTATACTGATTTCTAGCTTGTGCCCGGAATGTTTCGTACAAGTCGTTTGTAGTAGGCAGGACTGCGACGAAGCTTCGTAGTTCTGGTTGACTTATTGAATACCACATGGTGCGGAGTAAGGAAATGGTGTGGTGTATCCAGTATGGTATTCTTTTCGTCAACTTCTGTCATCTGACGAAGCTCCTTGCATTCCGTTAAACACTGGGAATTCTTCTTGTGCTATGTGATGTTTTCCTGTTATCTTCCTGAAATGAAATGAAACCTACGTAAGGCACCTAACTTCGAGGCACCAAACCCAGGCTTACATCTGGTTTTAAATGGTAACGATGCCTTATATCGACCATCAATCAATCTTATTATTGTGTTGATATGATTCTTTTCAGAAGTTTTCTCTTCCGCAGTTTCCTTAGTGTTGTATGGCAACTCCTCCAGTTCCCAGGACCTTCGCAGCCGAGTGCCGTTATCGAGAACCTGTAAAAAGCTATGGACAGGTTCTTATTTTGTGGAATTGCCTTCCCAAGGAGAAGCCAGCCTAGCTCTGATTCTTGTGCAATTCATTACCGCGTATAATGGATACTAAAATAAAATCAGGATAGACAACGCTTCTCAGGAGAATATCAACAGTTGCAGGCTTATCGAATTGTGGATCAGCTAACCTTAAGCCCTCGATGTGTTCCCAATTTTGTAGAGCTAGAAGCTTGGACGGCAACAGACCAGTCAGCGATTTAAACACGTAGGCTCGGGTATTTGTTTCGAATGGTGATACCAGCGAACCAAAGGTAAGATTTACATACGGCTGACATGAACCACTACTGATTTTTCCCAATCCAGATACCTCAATGAACGTTCGTCGTTGATGAAGCCCTAATAACTGGACAGCGGATTCAGTAATGAACGTTGCTTCCGATCCAGGATCGACTAACGCCCTAAGATGATAATAGTTGCCCTTTGAAGACCTCGCTTTCACAACGGCTGTGGCAAGAAGCACACTTGGTTGATCTACCCCAAGAGCGACAGGTTAGTTAATCTTTGATTTTATGTAAAAAGTTTGTGTACCTATAGTAGTGTTAGTACAACTTTTGCGATATTCGACCCTCCACAGTTGATATGCAGCAGAGAGTGGTGTTTCTGCTTGCAGTAATAGCAGCGCACACTGCTTTGACAGTGGCTAGTCCTGTGACTGTATGCTAGACAGTTCCTGCAAACCCCGATTCCGTCCACTGCCTTAGTCGTTCACAGATCTCCATGGCATTAAACTTCTGACAAGTTTGGAGGGAGTGCTGACCTGTACCACATACCTGGCATGCAAACTGATACTTCCCGTCGAGCAATACAGTTTTCTTCTCGACCGCAACAGCCTTGTGTGCAGAAGAACCACTGACCTTTATGCCACTCGTTCCAGCTACTGCTTCCAAGGTTCGAAAACGCGTTTCCAGGAATTCTGTAAATTGTATCAGTGTTGGCAACTCCTTTGAACTAAATAACTTCTCCTCCCACAAACGCTGAGTTGTTTAGCCGTCAAAGGGGAAAGACGAAAAATGTCGAGTTGTTTAGTGTGCAAGTTTACAATTGTTAGAGATTCAAATAAAATTAAATGCAATGAATGCAGTAACTTCGTTCATGAAGAGTACGCAAAACTAACACCGGCAAACATTGATTTTATGCTAAAGAACAAAGAAATATGGAATTGTTCGATCTGTGTTTTAAAAAGATACGGAAAGTTTATCTTTGTCTCTGTCATCATCAACGGCAAATTGCGAAGACACTGACAAGATTTCTCTGAGAGAAGTGTACAACCAAATCGTCGATCTGAAAAAAATGATCTCTTCTACAGAAACTACGCTCATCGCAATGAACAACCGTCTAACTGCATTGGAGCAATCTGCAAAAATTGCGAATGAAATAAAAAAGGAGAACGAAAAACTAAAACTACAACTAGATGAGTGCAAAGAACGTCTCAGCAGAGCAGACCAGTCAATACACACCAACTATTTGGAAATTCGCAATGACCCGATTGTTGTCAATGAATGCGTCATCGACACCGCGGTAAATATTGTAAACACTGGGCTCGGTCTGGAAATTGGCAAAGAAGACATTGACCTCTGCTACAGAAAGAAAATAAGAGTGAACGGCAAATCTTCTGGTTCTCACTCCAGTCATTGAAAGTGCAGAATTTCTAACTATAAAATTGAATCTTGGTAAGAACTAGCTTATGACTTTTATTTGTGTATATCGACTGCAGTTTGTCCCCAGTCATATTTTTCTTAAAGATTTAGAAAGTATATTGTGCTCTGTCAACTGTAGGAAAGTTTGCCTTGTAGGCGACATAAATATTAATATATTTAACCTACCTAAAGAATGAGATGAATATATGCTCCTCTTATCCTCACTAGGTTTTCAAGCGCTTATAAATTTACCTACAAGAGTAGATGAAAAATCAAAATCGTGCATCGACTATGTATTTCTTAAGTCCAATGCCTTAACCAATGTACAACCTTATATTTGGAACTCAATATTACTGACCACTACTCTACTGGTGTTATATTTAAAAATGTCTTTAGAAATGACTGTTGTGGGAATAGGTCTACTCACACTGCAGATATTGGTGCGACAAAAGTGTCTCAAATAAATTATTCCCAATTAATCCATTGTCTGCATTTAGAAAGTTGGGATTGTGTTTATAGATCGGAAAATCCCTCTAACGCCTTTTCATTTTTTGTGGAAAAACTTACGCAATTCATTAATGAATGCAAAATCACCACAATTAAGAAAAGATGTAAAAAAATCAAACCCTAGATTACTGACAGGATTTGCTTTAAGATTGAAGAAAAGAATAAATTCTATGCAAAAAATAAGTATAAAATGAATGAGTATAAATGAAATAAACATAAATACAAAGATTTGCAATCTAATGTGCGTAATCTCATATACAAGCAACAACTTGAATATTATATATACCAATAAATTTTCGAAAAATCGGCATAATCCAAAAGAGCAATGGCGTATTGTTAATGACTTACTTGGCAAAAACACAAATGAGCCAGTTAAAATACCTCAAATTTGCCAATAAAATCGTCAATGACAACCTAAATATGGCCAACTGTCTAAACGATTTTTTCAAAAATGTTGCTGAAAAATGTAAACCAGGTCTATTGAACTCAATAGCAGCAATATACTCGTAAAATTATTAACTGACAAATCGAGTCAACTTTCCTTCTATTATGGGCCCATTAGCAATCTAGAGCTTCTCAATATTATCAACAGTTTAAAATCTACGAACTCAAGTGGAGTAGATGGTATTAGTAATATTATTATTAAGAAGGTTGGGAAATACATAATAAATCCGTTAAGGATTATTATTAATGAAAGCTTCCAGTGCGGTATATTCCCGAATTGCCTTAAAACCGCTTTAATTATACCGATCTTTAAAAAAGGCGATAAAAGTAATCCTAATAACTACAGGCCAATAAGCTTACTCTCGGTGTTTTCTAAGATCTTCGAAAAGGTTATAGTAACTAAAATGCTTAGCTTTCTTGAAAAGGCTAGGTTCTTTAATAAGTCTCAATTTGGTTTTATGAAAGGCAAGTGTACTGAAGATGCAATTGTTGTATTTTTGAAGCGAATTTATAATGCCTTAGACAATGACCAAAAAACAGCTGGACTATTTCTTGACCTTACAAAAGCATTTGATCTTGTAAATCATAACTTATTAATACAGAAACTCGGTAAGGCAGATTTTAGAGGTAATATTTCTGAATGGTTTAAGTCATATTTACTTAATTGAAAACAGATGGTTATGGTAAATGGATTTGTAAGCAAGGAAGAAATATGTCCGAATACTGGGGTCCCACAGGGGTCAGTACTCGGGCCAATCCTTTTCCTTGTTTATATTAATTCTATATTTAGCCTACCTGTTTACGGTCATATAATTGGCTATGCTGATGACATAGCACTCTCACATGCAGACATTTCTCTAGCTACCATTCGAGATCAAATTATCTATGACCTAGATGTGCTCAGAACCTGGCTCGATTACCATCAGCTTGTCCTTAGCACAAAGTCTAAGGCGATGTTATTTTTCCTATCCAACTTGAATGAAGTAATTGAAGGTATTATTTTTCATGACATTTCTAGTGACAAGATTAATTGCACTAACAATTGCTTTATGCTTGATTTTGTGAAGGAGTATAAGTATCTAGGAATTATAATTGACAGCACATTAAACTGGAGGCCACACATCATGTCTCTAAAAATAATGTTATACATATCCTTGAACAAAATCTTTCACCTACGCAAGCCTATCCCGCATACTTTGCTCTTAACTATTTATTATGCCTTGGTTCAATCTCGACTTGAGTACGGTCTCACATGCTGGGGCTGTGCTTACAAAAGTAACCTAAGTCCTATTATTACAGAAAAAAATAATGAGAGTATTGCTATGCAAAAACTACAATGAATCCTCGCTGCCACTTTTTCAAGAAACAAAAATACTACCGCTACGTTATCTTTTTATCTATAAAGCGCTTAAGGTTTTCTTTATCAGAAGTGGTAACACTCACATTACAAGATATAGAATATATACGTTGCGAAATACAAATACTGTTGATGTTCCTAGAGTTTGCAAAGAGCACATTCGACGTTTCTTAACTTCTATAGCACCATATATTTTTAATAAACTGCAGTCTGATATACGCAATCTTTTACCACATGGAAAGCAATTCTTAAAACAATTAAAAGTATGGCTGCTTTCAAGAACTACTTTCTTCAAGTAGTATCTTAGTGCTCTACTCATTTACATTTTAGGAGTATTGCTTCTATATTTTCGTTTTCACTTTACTTTTAATCTCCCTTTCTCTTTTTACGGTCTCGTCTTCCTTGTTCTTTTCATTCGGTGCTTTCTCGCTGTTTATTTCGTCCTTCTCCACCACCACTATACGGCTTTAATAGTTATACTTTTAATTTTTTTCATTAGTCACACGCTTGCAATTGGTTGTATTACACCACAAAGTGTGTTTTTATTTCATCATACATCACATATTTTAATAGAACCCAGACTTCGTTTAAGTTGTATTTTAATTATTAAATTAATTAATTTATATTTTACTTACTTATCAACTAATTGATGTTCTTATAACTTATTATAATATTATATAGTTATTATCTTGAAATAAAATTGTAATTGAAATTGAAAAAAGCAGGTAATTTTTGAACCAGTATATAAATTAATATGTCATCCCAAGAACTAACCGGCAATCCTAAATTTTCTATAGCATCTAGAGCGAGCAGCTTCACCTATAAGAGACGATTTCAAATAGTGTAATTTTTGAATTTCCCCTAACCGTTTATTACTGTGAACTAAGGACAAAAAAAACATCGTGGAAAGCCCGCCACTTAGTGTACGAGCCCTCAAAATGTGGTATTTGAATTTAGGGTAATGAAAGCTTATTACAAGAATCACCTGTGGATTCACCTTCCACAATCTTCTCTTTAGATGCTGACTTGGCATTGTCGATAGCATCGACCAATTCACCTCGGTAAGCGAAATACGTTTCCTGTAACAGATCGAAAATTTCATCAAAATCTTCCTCTTTCAGACCTTCTTCAACTTCTCCTCGTCGAATCTTCGTTTGAGGACCAAGCCCATTCTTGAAGTTCCCTTCTGGAACAAGAAGATGACCCGAAAGGTAGCTGGCTGTACGACGTGATGCCCCAGAACACCTTTTGGATCGGCACTCTACGACAATTTCGACATTTTTAAATGTTTTATTTGTAAGTTAATTGTAACCCAATATGTGTGTATGTATCAAGTACAATATTTATTAAATTATTATTATATACAGTTTATTAAGATACTTAATTAAATATTTTATTACAGCAACTTCCGACCTTTGGTCAGCTTTGCCTAGCTGGTGAAACTTGCACTTTTTTATTAATTTTTTCTCTTTTAAATGTTTAATGCCGTGTGTAGTCTATTAATTGTCTTTATATATATATATTGCACTTGTCCTTGCACTTTGCACTTCGAATTTTTTATTCAAATTTAAATGTTTAATGTTTTGTGTAGTTTGTTACTTATCCGGCTCGAAGACCAAATGCTGGGGTGTGTAGGGTTTTGCTTTGATTCTATGTGTGGTGTTAATCGTATAGAAAAAATGCGGTTAAATAAAAAGCACGTCTTTCCTTCGTCAATTGTTACAGCAAAGAGCACATTTATTGGTCCGGAAATCACATCCATATTTAACTTTCAACTGTCATACATTTGTACCTAAAAATTTACAATTCGTAATCTTACGTTACGTTTCCTTGCTTACATAAGAATTTAGTTCTTATCTTTAAATTAAGTTTGAAATACATATGACAATTTCAACAAAAGAAATAATTACATAAAAATAAATGTAATTGTTTCCGAACATGATTGGAAAGAAGTCGCTGAAATAATTGCAAAGGATGGCACAAAATGGAATTTTATTCCTCTGGCTTCTCCCCACTTTGGAGGGTTATGGGAAGCAGAAGTGAAATCCATAAAACTTCATTTGAGGCGAATTATGCTACAGAGGTATTCACATTTGAGGAACTCAACACGTTTCTTGCTCAAGTGAAAGTGTGTCTGAATTCGAGGCCACTCTGCCCAATGACCAACAATCCCGACGACTGACACATTGACACACTGGACTGGACACACCATTGACACCTGGACACTTCCTTATAGGCGAGCCACTAAATAACGTACCTCACCCGGACCTGACTGAATCTGAACTTGGCTATCTCAATAGATGGCAAAGGATTCAAGGCCTCTACCAAATATTTTGGAGGTAGTGGAGCACTGAATATATCGCGAGGCTCCAGCAACCACCGAAATGGCTCAAGCTTGAACATCAGCCACACATCTCAGATCTCATCTTGGTGAAGAATGAGCGATTACCACCATCGAAATGGAGCCTGGCTTGACTCGCGTGGTCACAATCAAAACACAGAACGGAGAAATGAAATGACCTATCACCAAAATATGCCTTCTGCCATCAAATAAAACTTATACTGATGAAACTCTTATATAAAAATTCACAAAATACTTAAATACAAACATACACTACAGTATACTAAATCCCCCCCGAAACGTGTCCGAATATTCAATGCACTTTTATTAAATCAATATATCTTAAAATTACAATATTATAAATTATAAATATATATACATACCTAAATTTACATAAATACAGTCCACTAAAATTTTTAAAATATACACAACACTTTACAAAACAAGCATGCAACCTGAACATATGATCTAAATATATATATATATTTACATACGCACAAATCAAATATAGGTCTTACATGGAATATCTACACACATCAAATGTGGGTCATTCATATACCCAAAGCACATGCACACACGCACATATACCAAACTCTACACAAATCAAAACAAAACAAATAACCAGTTAAAAGTTGAATATAATATATTAAATTATACAGAATATAATAAATTTTAAATCAAACAAAATTACTCACCTGGAAATTCTTTGATTAACTTCACAATTTACTCGTGCACACAAACTACAAATTAAACCCGACTTAAATTATTTACGCACTTGCCATTGAAACACCGCGCACTCCAACTACTGTAATTCCGTTGAAAGTACTGAGTCATAGGAGTGATAGGGACAACCGCTGTTTTGTCTTTGTTTGTGCTGTCGGCCATTATTATTGTTATTTTCATTACGTTAATCATATTTAATCAAGTTCTGTTTCTTTACATGTTCTCAGCTAAATACCAGAGATGTTATGGAGGCTGTATGAATAAAGTTACAAGCTGGACACTTTTGTTAAATGAATGGTGGACGACCTGAATGCTGAAGAAAATCAGATCGAGACTTGTGAGCTTCAATCACCGGGGGGAGAATGTTTAGAATAATCATTAATTATCATCTATGCACTCAACCTGATGGTAACAACGCCCCCAACAACAACAACTTTGTTAAATGTCAATATAATAATTATAATTATAATTATATAATTATAACTAATTATCTGTAAAATCAGACATGAGCTAAGTGTTACCATTCAGGAAATAAGCACTAGTTGAAAAAAAACGTTAGATGGCGGACCCTATATAATGTCAAATTACCACTTGCAATAAAAGTCATTACTTTTTATAACGTTGACAAAGAAGAAAGCAATCTTTTATTGATCCAAGCGATCTACAATTAAATATCTACACATAAAAACACAAATATATGTTATATATCTAGTATTCTTACTTAATTTCTAAGTAAAATAAGTTCAAGTTATAACGGTGTGTGCGGCACATTTTTCTGCATGCAAAATTTTACGCAAAACCTGGGTCAGTTTCTAGTTGATTTAAAACCCATTCACTGAACACCGACGCAATAAATGGTCACGCATCTTTGGCTCTTACACCAATTATACAATACTTTATACGCCTTGAAACCAAGATCTTTCACTCTCACTTTCTCAACTCACGCTCAAACACAGGATAAACAAAATTTCTTTAATTGTGTACACAGTATCTATCAAAAAATAACTCACATTCACGTTTAAGGAATCGAAAAGGACAGTGTAGACAGCTAAACTTACGCTTGTGGAATTCGGCTCCTCTACCGGACCATAAGTTTGCCGATACCGTCATTTTCACTCTTAAGTACTGATAGTGTTTCCGGTACAAACGTTTTGTGGCACATGTCTTCAATCACCCGTGTTGGGTACTGGTATATGAGACTGGTGCCTTAGGTTCAGTGGTGTCACGTTGCCATCAGCTTCAATTGCAGCTTTTTCCAGATTTCACCTAAGGATTTTCTCAGTGAAGTGTTATCTGAATGTAATTACTTGCTTACTATGAGTGATTTGAAGGTCTATGACTCCTCTTCCTCCCCCTCTACGAGGCAGCATCATCCTTTCTACGCACGACTTTGGGTGATGAAGATTGTATTGAATTACAATGGTACGGACTTTTGTTTACACGTCTGCGAGATATGTTGCGCATTATTTGATCACACCGAAGCTATAGGTGCTGATTGCCTTGATAAGATCTTTTCCATCTAATTGAAATTTTCCAATTTTATCAATCTGTCCTTTATACTCGGCAGTAAGATCTTTCTTTAGTTTTGCGGTTTCCATTGTGTTGTTTTAAGCTGCTCCTAAGTATTGTGATAACCATTTAAATATGAGCAGTATCATCTAGGTTTACATAGCAGAAGATTTCGATACTCGAACAGCAGAAGATTTCGATACTTGAATATCAAAGACTCAACCATTGGTGAATGCAGAATGGAATCGAATTTTCTAGCAAAATGGAAATGGAGGATTGTTCTCGAAATGTGCCATTTGAGTATAAATATCAGCATCTCCAAGGTATGCAAGGGAGTTCATCAGTTGTATTTGAGGTGTGAATTAAGAAAAATAATTAAGTGGTTTATGTAAAAGATAAGAAAATTATTAGCGGTTGATAAATTGGATTGTACTCAGACAAACGATTAAATTGTGAATTGAAACTGGATAAAGCAATTTGTACTGAAAAGAATAAGTTCTATCCAAACATTTTGCATTGGTGTCAGACGCGTGATAGGACTTATTGTGTGGGAAAAGAAAAAAAATTGTGATTGTTTGAAAAAGGTAGAATGGGTCGAAAATTAATGCAGTTGACCCTCGTCCAACTCAAATGTGGCCAGGATGGGACAAGGCAAACTTTTCTAGGTTCAGCTTCAAATGAGTGCTTCGCAGCCTCTCAACGTCTTACCAATGACGATAATGTCGTCCAGATAAATTAGGCAGATTTTCCACGTGAGCCCTGACAATGTACGTTCCATTAATCGCTCGAAGGCTACCGGAACGTCGCACAGTCCAAACAACATCACCGTAAATTGCCAAAGACCGATACCTGTAGGAAAGGTCGATTTATTACGATCTTTTCGGCGAGTAACCGCTCTTCAGGGAAAGAGTTAAAAACTATTTCGCTCCAGAAAGCGTATGCAATGTGTCATCGATTCTCAGTAGTGGGTAGCTGTCCTTTTTGGGACGTCGGTAGTTTACAAAAAACTTCGTCCTGCCGTCTTTCTACTTCACGAGTACCACTGGAAATAGCCACGGACTCTGGGATTCTTCAATCAGCCCCTCAACATTCATTATCGACTCCATTTCCATTTATGTTTGCTTTGTTAATGGAAAACGCCTTACAGGTTTACAGATTGGTTGGGCATATCCGGTGTTAATATGATGTTTAACAAACTGCGTACGTTTACGAGGGGCGTTCAACATATTCTCGGTATCGGGGTGAAGCTGTGGTTGTATATATAAATTGACTTATTTATCAAGTAATACTATTTTAGTAATACTTATTTTAGTGCATTCTTGTAAAATTTCATATAAATGTGATTATTAATTCGCGTTTTATCTCTAGTTAAACAGAATCATAATGGCAACTGAGACGATGATGGTGAAAATTGAGCATCGCGCTGTAATTAAATTTCTCATTAAGCAAGGAAAAAGTCAAAAAACTATTCATGAAGAGATGGTGGCTGTTTACCAGGGTTCCGCACCTTCATTATCAACTGTGCAAAAGTGGTCAAGTGAGTTCAAGAGAGGCAGAGAGAGCATTGAAGGCGACCCCCGCTCCGGCGCCCCGGCTACTGCTTGTACGGGAGAAAGCATCAAAGAAGTCGAAAAACTTGTTCTTGAGGATGCCCGAATAAAGGTGAAAATGATGGCAGAGATCACCAAGCTTTCAATTGGTACCATTCACACCAGTCTTCATGACCATCTTAACCTTTCAAAGGTCAGTGCCACAAATGCTCACAGCGCCTCAGAAAAAAGTGAGAATCGCATGCTGTAGAGAGCTTTTGGAGATGTGTAATGAGAACGCGGACGGTGTTATGGATCGAATTGTTACTGGCGACGAAACATGGGTCCACCACTATGACCCTGAAAGCAAACAAGAGTCCATGCAGTGGCATAAAAACGGAACAGACCCCCCGAAGAAGTTCAAAGTCACTCCGTCTGCCGGGAAGCTCATGGCCACAGTTTTTTGGGACTCAAAGGGAATCTTGCTCATTGAGTACAAAAAAAAAAGGTGAAACCATCAGCGCCACATCCTACGCTTCCACTTTGCATAATTTGTGGGAGGAAATTAAAAAGAAAAGACGGGGTAAACTCGCAGCGGGTGTGTTGCTTCTTCATGACAACGCTCCTGTTCACACGGCGCAAGTTTCCAAGGCTGCTGCGCGAGATTGTGGTTTCGAAGAAATCCAACACCCACCCTATAGTCCAGACCTTGCCCCTAGTGATTATTTCCTGTTTCCGGATTTGAAAAAATGTCTTCGTGGAAAAAGATTTTCGGATGATGAAGAACTCAAGTCGGCAATAAATGGGTATTTTGCAGAGAAAGAGGAAATTTATTTTTTTGAGGGTTTAAAAAATCTTATCTCAAGATGTAACAAATGCATTGATGTTAGGGGAGATTATATTGAAAAATAAAAACAATTTAAATTGAATTCGCATTTTCCTTCATATCGATACCGAGAATATATTGAACGCCCCTCGTATATTCTCTGTCCTACGTAGCAAATATATAAGCGTACTCAGCCATTGTTTTTCTGATAGGGTACGCTGCTCTTGGTCCAGATTGCAGAGGCTAAAGGCTTTGTTCTTGATTTTCATATTCTGGGATGTGGCGACCGGTGTTGCATGACTCGTTTCCGATATGGCAGATGGAGACTCCCCAGTATCTATCCTTTTTTTACCTTCACACTGAATGTCTTTGGATTTAGAATCCTTACAGGAACCATATTGTTCCTTGGATTAACTAAAGTCCTTCCCAACATGAAGTCTCTCTTATTTTCTGGCTCCATAAAATAGAATCGGTGCCTACCAGAACCTTTTTTCACTTTTGCCCACACAATTGCTTACGAGGACGGCTGTAGAACCTGATTTCGGCAGATGAGGACAAAGTGTTGACGTTTCCGCATATCGTTGACATAGCGGAAACATGGTATCCATATCATCCACTCGTCACATATATCAGCCACCAGAAACGAATGAGAGAATGTTATTCTGCCCAGCTGAATATTTATGCGGACTTCACCATATACCTTAATCGTTGCTCCTATAGATGTTCGCAAGGTGCTACTGCTGTTGTTGTGCAACCAAGACTTCTGCACAAGATTCCTCCTAATGATTGAGGCCGTGGCACTGGTGTCTATTGTTGTCATCCATTTCTTAGATGGTGGTCCTGGAGCCGTTAGCTCGTGCTCCCAACGACTGATGGCTTCGGTATGGTCGACCGACTTCTTAATAGCTGTTTCTGCCGGTTTCTACCTGTATTTGCTTGTTTCCGCAATGCGGAACGTGGCAACGGTTCTTTACACTGCCTTTGTCCTATTTTTTTACATCTCCAGCAGCGCATTCCTCGTCTATCCCGTGGAGTATCTCGTTCATCGGCTTTGCACTTGGATCTTGTAAACCTCCTGCATGTGGACATCCCCAAACCGTTTCTCGATAGCCTGTACTAAAGCCACACAATCTGTTGATTTTCCATGTCTATTGTTTGCAACAATTCTGCTGCAGGGCCGTGCAAAGCCATTGTTAGGGCAAAACACTTCTCCTTATTGTCACAGTCATTTACACAGGCAACCATTTCAAACTGCTTCTTATAAGTAGACCATGAGGTCTGGCCATCGAATGAGGGAGGCTTCAACTCTTTTCTCCTTGCACCGCTTAAAGAAGATTCTCGCAGTTTCTGTTTTCGATGCATCGAACTCTTTTGCCAGTCGCTCAACTTTGCTGCCCATTCGTTCGAATTTTTCGTCAACATTCTTCTCCTTTACTTTCAAATTGCAGGGTCAACTGCAATAGTCTTCGAGCCATTATAGCCTATCAAGCAATCAGCAATCACTAAACACTTTTTTTTGCACACAATAAGTCCTATCACGCGTCTGACACCAATGTAAAATGTTTGTGTGGGTACAAATGATAGAACTTATTCTTTTCAATACAAATCGCTTTATCCAATACAGTTTCAATTCACAATTTATCAACCGCTAATAATTTTCATATCTTTTACATAAACCACTTAATCATTTTTCTTAATTCACGCCTCAAATTCAACTGATGAACTCACATACCTTGGAGATGCTGATATTTATACTCGAATGGCACATTTCGAGAACAATCCTCGCCATCCAGCGTACATACAATTTCCATTTTGCTAAAAAATTCGATTCCATTCTCCATTCACCATGTTTGAGTCTTAGCTATTCAAGTATCGAAATATTCTGCTATTCAAGTATCGAAGTATTCTGCTATTCAAGTATCAAAATCTTCTGCTATTGAAATATAAATGAGCGTCACATTTAAATGGATATCACAATATTTTCTGTTTGAAGGACCAAAGTGATCTAAATATATAGATCGGCACTGATTTTTTGAGTACATTATACAGATTTTTTTCATGAGAACGAACCGGTGCAGCATACAAAATGCGTTTAAGCTATCTCTGCAGAAACTTCTTAACTTTTTAGAGCATACTTAGAACCCAATATTAAATACTAGTCATATCATAACATTTATCGACAGCTTTAACTTCAAGTTTTCATTGAAACTACCGTATAACGTTATCTTCCATTTCCCTACGGACATAAGGTAACTTTCGTCCGTCTCATTTTAACAAATACAAGGCCATCCATCATGCAAAAATCTTTAACTTCCTCAATTTCCATATAATCTCAAAAATGCTTAATAATTTCATCTCGCTCCTGAGCATATATATGTTTTACACCAAAGGAAAGCAATCTGACATCTGCTCAAAGCGTCTACTACGATGTTGAATCTTATAATCGTAATTTTGCAACTCCAATGCTCACCGGGTAATCCGTGGATTAACCTGTCTCTTTTCTAACTGCATCGGCAATGATTCACAATCCGTCACAATTCTATAATACACTCGGAAGCGTCTTAAGGTATATAATATAATAGCAACCGTTTATAACTCAAAATCTTGATACCTAGCCTCTTCAGTGCAAGTAATTTTCGAAAATTACGGTACAGCAGGAAATTTCACACCTTCCTGCCTTTGAAGCAGAATGGCACTAAAGCCAATAGAACTAGCATCACAGTGTAACTCTGTCTATTTCGTCGGATTGTAAATAGCAAGAACAGGTGCTTCAACTAGTCGGAACTTTAACTGATTAAAAGCATCCAGCCACTGCTTATCGAAACTAAAGTCGGTATTTCTCTTTAACAAATTGTGTAACGGCTTGGCTATTCTGGAAAACTAAGGCACAAATCCTCTAAAATAAGAGAATAGCCCAATATAAGAATGGAATTGTTTCTGGTTGGTTGGCAGCAATATAAGACTCACTCAAAAATAAACCATATAATAAAACGCAATATCCTACATGTTTGATCTCGGTATAACAAAATTTATATTTAGGAAGAGGAAGTTAAGGTTTCATCTAGTACGAATAATACGTTCGTAACAAAACTATATGTTCGCCAAAATCAACAGTAGCAATCAATATATCGTCCATACAGGTGACAATTTTACGTGTAACAATCAAAACTGCATTTTTAAGTATTCTCGCATTGGACGTTACAAATGCGGTAATTAAGTATTAATTAATTTAGAGAGCAGGGCATTCCATAAGCGGTTTGTACGACTTAGGAAAGAAACACGATATTTTAGAGTACGTCCGAGGTGGGCTTGAGGGTGCACTGAAGAGCATTCATAGCGAAACGGGTGTTACGGTTGAAAGTTTGAAGGGACGCAATGCTACTGGCGATTTCTATCGCGCACGGCGGTGTTCGAGGGTGTGCATTATCAGAGTGATATTAGTTTCACCTATAAGTTTTATCGTAAGGTTTTGAATTCTATATAGCAGCTGCAGAGATGTTTCGGGCGCACCTGACCAGATGTGTGCAGTGTAGTCCGCTTTCGGGCGAATAAATGCCTTGTAATGTATGTTGAGGCGAGATCAGAGGCGGTGAAGCATTTCTTACATCGCCTTCTTTTTAGCACCTTGACAAATGCCGTCTATTCACTTGATGACCTTGCTGTAAGTTTCGAGACTTACTTGTGTAAC
Source organism: Volucella bombylans (assembly GCA_949129095.1). Classification (NCBI taxonomy): domain Eukaryota; kingdom Metazoa; phylum Arthropoda; class Insecta; order Diptera; family Syrphidae; genus Volucella; species Volucella bombylans. The sequence continues at coordinate 67,291,073 of OX422141.1, forward strand.
AGTTGTTAGGCACTATGGGCTTATTATGAAAAACGATTATCGCTTGAAATACCGCCTAGTAGTTGAATTGAAATTATAAGAAACGAGAGCCGTAGTAAACTGCGATTACGAGAAACGAGAATAGTTAAAATAAACGATACTCGTATTTTATTAACGAGTGTTTTTAGCTGTCGTTCGGCTGTTGATTTGAGTCGATGTTACCAAAACAGTTTTTTGTTTTTTGGTTTATCTATGTTTTCGGTGAGCTAAGAAAAAATGTAAGTTAAATAATAAATAAAATTATAAAAAGAAACAAATAAATAAAATGTTTTGTATTTCTAGGCCTCGAGCTATAGTAATGCCAAACAAATGGATTTGCTTGTTTCTTTTATGGAAAGCAATCCAAGCATTGCCAAAAATTATTTACCGACGAGCCAAGCCAAGACCAAGTCCAAATTGCTTTGGAATACTTTATCTGAAAAGCTAAATGCATGTGGTCCTCCACGGCAGGTTACTGTGAAGTTCATATACTTTTTGTGTTTTTTAATTAAATTTTTCATCAGGTATGGAAAGATTATAATGCAAAATGCGCGACAATTTTCTCCATCTAGGCGGAACAGGGGGCGGGCCTAATAGACAAAACCCCTATTCGGAAAACGAAAAAAACAGTTATTGCGATCCTCGATTTAAATGAGGCCGTCTCAGTAAATCTACTGGGAAAGCAATTCGGTGATTCGCACAATATTGAGAACGTTCAAGTGTTGGCCGGCAATAGCGCCAGTGCTAATCCTATATTGGAAGAGGTTGATGAATCGGAACTCCTTAATATAATTGTCCATGAGGCTTAACCAGACAACAACAATGAAAATGCTGAAAATATCAACCCATCCCACGCAAAGAAAAAAATAAACAATAGGACCACTATGTTGGAACAGCATGTAAACATACAAGAGAAAGTTCTTAAAATTCTAAGCGAAAAGCTTGCATCTGTTGAAAATACTCAACATGGTATTTTAAAAGAGTTGCAAAGATCGAACCGCTTGAATTAGGAGGCAGATAGGTGGAGCAGAAAACCTTACGAATTCAAAAAAGAAAAACTCGAAGAGTTGAAAAGCAATAATAAGAAAAGTAAGCCGCGTCTAGAACTTATTTCAATAAAATCCAAAAAATTAGAACTAAAAGAAACCAAAATAAAAATGAATACTAAACGCAACTATGTTCCTAATGAAAGCTCAAGTAGCAGCACTGATTGAATAACTTCCTTTGTTTTTAAGTTTTTTTTTTTTAAGAATTGAAAGAGTTGATATTTATTTTTATTTTTTTAAAACTTAACTATTTTCTTTTTATGTGTATTTATTATAGTGATAAAAAATAGAATCAGTTTTAGTAAATGAATTAAACGAAAACTTTTGTTTATAAAATGTCTTTGATTTGGTTCCGTATTTCGATTGCTGTGTTCGAAAACTGATTACAAGTAATTGGAAAACTTTCAAAATCCTCTTCTACATCATTTCGTTCCTCCACTGCAACATCTAGCACTGAAAACTTCTTACAAATTTTGTGCAAAGCGGCACAAACTTGTACTATTTTAATCACTTTTTCCGGTGAATAATGAAGTTGCCTTGCTCCATTAATAGCAAGTTAAGAGACTAAAACACAACAGACATTTTTAAGTAATAAGTACGTGCCTAGTAACCAACTTCTCTTATCACCATTTTTCCATTTCTCCAGAAGGTGTCTGCGATAGACGCTTAAGCTGAATACAGATGACTCATGTGAGGCTCCTCCATACCGCGCATCAATAGCTTGAATTCTCATTTTTAGTCACAGACGTTTGGAAAATAAAAATTCAGCTTAAGTAAAGAAAGTACTTATTGATATTATAATATATAATATAATATATATAATTTACATATTACAGTCGGTGGTACTAACGAGCATTGCGTTATAGCTATGGTAACACTTTCTGTTGAAATAAAGGTGATCATTTACTACTGGTCTTATAATTTTTATGTGTGTTCCATCTACACATCCGATAATGCCAGGAAAACCATGCTTTTCATGTAAATATTGTATGGTTGTGCCATACCAAGAAGGAAGTCTTGTCCGGTTCCTACCCTCTGCCAGAAATTGATATGTAGGTGGATTTGAAACTTGGGAGGTGGGGGTCAATCTCTTCCAATATATATTTAAATGCTTCCTTGTTGAGACGAAATAGTTGCTGGAACCTTGAAAGTATTTTAGAAGTTTTGGTTGAATACAAAATGAAAAAGACTTAACTTTATTTACGTGGAACTAGGAAGTGTCATTGGGTTGGATGAATCCCTTACAAGTCTTCTTCTCAAACGCGTTTCCTCGTCAGATTGAGATTCATCTTCGCTTTCGAAAAAGTAATCACTGTTTAAAAACCTTTTTACGAACAAATGCAAATAATTTTATTTCCTTCAAATTTGATTAATCATTTTTTTTTGACATTTGGTAATGGGTATGAAGTTTGTGGCGTTGGTAAAAAATGTCTTTTTTCAATTTGGTCTGGTAACATTTTTTTGATTGCATTCTCTTTTCTTATAATTGCCTTGCGCCGTGACTTTCGTTTCGCTGGGTTTCGTTTTTTCTGCCGTTCGTTTCGTAATACAGAATAGAGGCCCTGGTTTGTTTTGTATTGGTCGTTGTTACTTTCGCCGATGACGTTTTGGGTTTTCAACATATCATCCCAATCTGTCGTATCAGGTATACCTGCTATCCACTTCCACGCTGACCTAAGGCAATTTATTGACCTCTCTTTCCTTGTGTTTACTCCATTTACCTCTCTTAAGCGGCATATAACTTATAAGTTTATAGACACCGGGAGACGTTTTAAAAGAAAGCAATTTTATTCCTTGCCCATTTGGCGCATACTTATTAACTAAACTCACAATTTTTCTTCAATCTTAAAATTACTTATTCTCTTACAAATTACAATTATGTCGCGTTTGCATGATTCCCACGAGCATATCGTACCTATAGGAAATGCATCAAATATGATCCGCAAGAATTTATTCATGGGAACAGATATATACTGCGATGTAATGGAGTTCATGTGACGAGCGCATGTTCCTTTACCTGCTTGACTATAAGCTTTAAGAATTTACTGCGGAGAGGCTCGGGTAACGAACACGCGCCGCTTCTAGATACTAACCTCTCCCTCCTTTTAATTAAAATTCTCCTGAATTTTACAGGGCACTGGAGTTTCTTAACTCAAAGTTTTTATTCATATCTTGAGTTGTTTGCTTGTTTACGCTAGGATGTGTTAAACCGTGTTTAACTAATGTTATAAATATTATCAATTACTTGATTTAAATGCTCTTCTAACATTCTCAATTTTTTTTTTCTTAACTCAAAGTTTTTATTCATATTTTGAGTTATTTGCCTTTACGCTAGGATGTGTTAAACCGTGCTTAACTAATGTTATATTATCAATTACTTGATTTAAATGCTCTTCTAACATTCTCAATTTTACTAACTGTTCCAGAGTCGAAGTATTTGAAATGAATACAAACTTAAATGTATTTGTGTACTTGTGTATTTATTTCTGGAAAGGGAGATACAATATAAAAGCTTTTTATATTTTGAACTGACAGCTGAAGGAAAATTCATGTGTTGGAATCTACTTGGCGTGGTCGTAGAATAGTTGCGGTTAAGGGCGAGTTTGTAATTGGATCAATCACATTCCAGCGCCAGTGAATCGATCCGATTCACCATCAATCAAATCCAGAATTGCCAGCTTAGATACCGGGTGGCGTAGCACTACAGTGCTTGTTGTCACGTCGGCTTTCCTCACTTCTCCGTCAATACCTTGGAACACTCGTTCAATTCTTCCTCGTCGCCACTGTCACCTAGGAACACTCGCATCGCAGATGAACACCAAATCGCCTATCTTTTGCTGGACTCGTTTTTCGGCACCACCTGACTCGGCGCGTGAAAGTCGGTAGGTATTAAAGTATCCATTTCTTCCAGAATCTGTCTCTTAGCTGACGAGCGATCCTCCACTGCATGCGCAAGGCACACGTTCTTTCGTCTGGTTCCCACATCTTTGGTGTCTGTGCAGTATTAGCCGAACACAGCAAGAAATGATTAGACGTGAGCGGCTCCTCTTGGTCAACGGTCACTGGCAGATGAGTAACTGACCGTGAACTAACGACGTTCTCAGCTTCAATTACCAAACACTGACTTGTATGCTCACGGGGAGCAACTTCCTTGAGAGTATGTTGTAGTACGCGCTTCACACACCTCACCAACGTTCCCAGACACCTCCTTCGGATGGATTATTATGGCAGTTGAATAGCCAGTCTCCTTCAACAGACTCCTTTCGCTGACATCTCATCGTGAATACGTGGACAATCAAAAACCTCAGAAAAACGTTTGGCCTCCTGATCAGCGCCGATGAAATTTTAGTCATTGTCGCTACACATTCTCACTGGCATTCCTCGGCGGTTAATAAAGATGCGGATAACGACTGTACATGCATCAGTTGACATATCATGCGCTACTTCCAAATGGACAGCTCTCAAAGTAAGGCAGGTGAACAAGGCTATCCACCGTTTCTCGATGCGGTGAGACAGCGAGTGGTACAAAGTAATCGAGTCCAGTGTATGGTAATGGCCTCACACACGGCATGACGCGATCTTCTGGCAAAGGGCCCATTATTGTCGTGGTTGGGTTTACTCTGGCGATCCGGCATATCCGGTAGTTGGGGAACCCAATACTTGTGACAAATCTCACAAATGGCAGCTTCAGTATTTTCATATTTCATCTCATGGTGATGGTAGGCGACCAATAGCGTAGGAAACGATGAACTGACGGCAAGATGACTGGTCGTTTTGCGGCGTCGATTCGACCATCAACTTGGAGAAGATTTTCGTCATCGATGTATGGTGTAAGTCCCCGTATTTTACTACCCTCTTGCAGTGACAAGTCTCGCTGAATTTGGATAATTTCAGCACTGAAAGGTTGGCGCTGCGGCATCCAATTCAGCTGTTAGAACATCATATTCGTGGCTTCTTGGCGATTTGCGGCAATGACTAACGAATCGCAGTACCCATGCCATGGTTATCTTCAGCCCCTTAAAAGATGAGAAACGATTAAAATCTATGAAAGTGTCACACTCACCGTTATTAAGGACTTGTTTGCAGTCCAAATGATAGATTTAACGTTCAATTTAATACTTTATCCTAATTCATACTATGTATTTCACATTATATTATTGTGAATTAACCTTATTTAATGTGTATAACAAATTAAATCTGTCAATTATGAAATTATGTGAAATCTGTTATTCGCATTTTTACCGCCAAATAGAGAGCACCGTTTATAACGAACTCGGAACGCAGTTTTATTTAAATATACATATATATATATATATATATAATCAAAAAAACCCAAGTCAGTGCGAACCACATATCCATACCCATTAAACAAAAACAAAACTAACGCATCTGTGGTACTAACATTTAGACCTTCGAGCCGGATAGTGTATGTGATTTATAAAAGAAAAAAAAAAGAAAAAATCAAATATTTCCTATAATTACATACATATACATACCCTTGACATTGTGTAGAGTGAGGGTAACGTTCTTTTCTTTACCAAACAATAAACATTACTTATATCCAATTGTGCTAATCAGGATTTCGACGCAGTGCAACAAATAATTTTTATTCATCAGCTGATGGCATAAAACGTAAGTCCTCTTTTTTTCGTCTCTTTTATTGTCCTTTTTATTTTTGAATAACAAAAAAGAATAGTATGTCCTTTGGCGAACTCCAAAATTTGCTTTTGACACAAATAGAGCGTGATCATGCCAATTTCAAAAAGACGGTAAAAGAATCTTGCGGACTTCAAATTACCTTTCGAGTCGTCTTTCAATGTTAGAAGGTAATTTTGCTACAGCGAAGCGGTACTATGAAGAAATAATGTCAGCAAGTTGGAAAAGGGTATGATTAAGAAGGATTTAATAGTGGTCTACGAAAAAATACAAGAGACTTACCCGGATTATCGAACTACTCTCTTGGATGCTATAGATAGGAGATCTCAGTAGCAGAAAGATGACGCAGTGGCGAAAAGCACTGAAATCAATATTCCGGAATTTTCTGGGTCATATTCAAAATGGCGACCTTTCCTTGACATCTTTGTTTCGTTAATCCACGATAATAAATCAATCAGTGATTTTCAAAAACTGCATTATTTGAAGTCAACTCTAACCGGCGAAGCAGCAAGACTTCTTCAACATATGTCGATAGATGCAGGAAACTACGACAAGGCTTGTGACCTGCTAACAGCCAGGTTCGATCACAAAAGAGTATTGGTAAATGCTCAACTCAAGGTAGTAAAAGATTCTGCACAAGGTCTTAAATCTTTATTAGATGTTTCCGATGATTGTTTGTATGCGTTGGGATAGTATCATTTTTATTTTATTTCAAAAATTACCCATTATAACCCAACAGTTATGGAAAGAAAAGCTTGGCACTTAGTAAAGCTAGGACTTACCAAACTGGCAACAATTCGTAGAGTTTTTAGAATCACCTTTTAGAATATTGGAGGCTGTAGCGGAGCAAGGAACAGGATACAGACTGTTCGCCAAATTAAAGTCCGTGAAAACTGTCTCGCATACAGCCATTTCTCGCGTGAATGTCCTAGCAGCAAATGTTGTTACTTTTGCCACCAGCGACACCACACACTTATACATTTTGTAACAAATACACACACATCTGCACCCACACTTATTTAGTGCCACAGACACAACACAACACCGAAAATGCGCCGCAGCAGGCGGCTGTGAACCCCAAAGCACCTGTTTTTCATCCAGCCAGCAGTGAACAGCAAAACACAAACACTCGTAACGCTTTTTATATTTCTCAGCGAGGTTACACGAGCATTTTGTTGGCTACCGCAATTGTTAAAGTGCAGTCAGTTTATGGTAGATTTTTAGTTGAGGGCCTTAATCGACTCTGGATCAGAGGCCACCTTTATCTCCGAATCAGCTGCACAACTGCTCAGAGTAAAAAAATGGCGCACTTATATTGAAATATCGGAGATGGGGATGGTCAGCAATGACACTTCTCCGAGTTATGTCGACATAACATACATGTCGAGGGATTCGGCGTTCAAAAGCTGTATCAGAGCGTACGTTTTTAAGTCGTTGACTGGGCATTTTCCGGCCCGGCCCGTTTTATTAGATAGTTGGAACCATATCTCCGGTTTACAACTAGCAGACCCATCTTCATGTTCCTGCAACAATAGACCTTCTTTTCGGTACCGACGTTTAGTCAGACGTTATTCTTCCGGAGATCATAAGGAGTGCTGAAGCTGAAGCACCCATCGCACAGAAAACCCAATTTGGATGGGTGTTACTGGGAAAAGTTCCTGAAATTCCTCGAAGGCTTCAAAGTTTTGTACAACTGGTGGATCTTGAAGTACAGATGCGTAACTTTTGGGAGATGGAAGAGGATCCGTTTCCAATCCAACAATCGGAGGTAGAAATTAAATGCGAACGAAATTTCAGCACCCACACAAGATGCCAATCCGACGGCCGTTCTGAAGTGTCGCTACCGTTTAAAGGAGGAAAGCGCCCAGCTCTAGGGTATACCTGGGAAATAGCGCTGAAAAAATTCGTGTATCTGGAACGACGTCTGCAAAAAGATGAGAAGCTTACAACAGAATATAGTCGATGTATCATGGAGTATCTTACCATGCATCATATGGAAGAGGTTGATCTGGAGAACGACGGCATTTTGAATTCGCCCTACCACTCGTTTCTCCCACATCATGCTGTGGTGAAGGAAACTAGCTCGACGACAAAAGTAAGGGTTGTTTTCGACGCAGAATCAAAAAGCACTGACGGTACCTCCTTAAATGACCATCTCATGGTAGGCCCTAAGCTTCAGTCCGATATCATTAAAATCCTCTTGAGGTGGAGGAAATACGAGTACACCTTCACTACCGACAATTTTGAGCAAATCACGCGGATAAAAATTACCAAATAATTCTCCGGAGACTAGGAGTAAGTGAACCGATCAGAGAGTTTAAGCTCAAAACCGTCATGATCGGCACAGCGTCTGCTCAATTTCTGGCCAATCGCACAACCCAACAAGTCGCTGATGATGAAGCAGACAAGTTTCCAACAGGGGCTGCGGTTATCAAGGAGGAGATGTATGTCGACGACTTATTAAGTGGGGCCGAATCGGTTGAAGAGGCTGGGCAGAAACGGAATGAAGTTCGGGAAATCCTCGATTCAACTGGGTTGAAACTCCGAAAATGGACATCGAATCACAAGGAGTTGATGAGCGACATTGCTGAACAAGATCGGGAAAGTAACTTCGAGCTCCCTCTCGGTTATTCGGAACATGTCAAGACCTTCGGCATCAGATGGTTTCCAAGAACAGATTCATTTTCTTTTCAGAATTTTTCGACTGATGGGGAAAAGATGACAAAAACGTCAGTTTTGTCGTCGATAGAAAAACTTTTTGATCCTCCTGAATGCACCGTGTACCATCAAAGCAAAAATCTTGATGCAACAGTTATGGAAACGGGGTAGAGATTGGGATCAACCGATTCCAGAGGATTTGAAGCGCGAGTGGGAGATTTTTAGATCTGAACATCACATACAACACATAATGATTCCAGGATGGAGAACAAGAAGCTGTTATTCTGATGAACTGCAAGGTTTTTGCGATGCTTCTATGAAGGCTTATGGAGCAGCGGTATACCTTCGAGTGGTTGATAGCGACTACCAAATTCGAGTGAGCTTACTCCTCTCGAAAATAAGAGTAGCTCCCATAAATACCGGAAACCTTCCGCGTTTAGAGCTTTTTGGAACCGTGCTTTTGGCGACACTTTTAGAACACGTCAAAGCTGCTCTTGGTATGCCGTTGGTGAGGGTTTATTCGTGGTACGACTCCACAATCACTCTGGTCTGGATACGTGGACCTCCAAGCAAGTGGAACATCTTTGTTGCTAACAGGGTAGCAGAGATTCATCGACTCCCAACATCAACGATTGTAGACACATACCAACAGAATACAACCTCGCTAACGAGGATAATTTCGAGGTGTGACTCCATCTACGTTAGGATTGCAGGATATGTGGTGGAGAGGCCCAGCATTCTTAATGAATCTCTGGCAGTTTCAGTAACGGAGGCAACCAGACAATTTCGAAACTGAAGAGAAGGTAAAGAAAATCAAATCGCACCATGTCACGACACATGACTCGAACGAGATACTAAAGATGATACAAAAGTTCTCAACACTTTCGAAGGTGGTTCGAGTTCTGACGTACTGTTTGCGATTTTTGAAAAACTGCAAAATGAAATCGAAATCAAAATAAACAGGAGTTCTTAAATCAGAAGAGCTGCAATTCGCAACTCAGCTAGCGATTCGAACAGCCCAAAGGAGCATGTTCTCAGCAGAATTGGAGGAACTTGAAGGTAAAAACATGATACCAAAAGCATTAAAGTCACTTAATGCATTCTTGGATGGACATGGTATCATACGAGTAGGCGGCAGACTTAAAAATTCACTATTGGCTTATAACCAACAACACCTTGCTATGCACATCAACATATCTTAAATCCCGCTTCCAACTCGCCCTCTTCCTCGGTTTCACGGGCCCCAGTCCCTATTTTTGATCCCCTTTCGCCGCCTAACTTTAAATTGACCCAAAAGAATATAGACACTACAGAATGCCGCTACGCTCTCTAGGCTAAGGGATAAAAAGATATACGAAAATATACGTCTCTTTCTCGCATATCTTTACGACAAATCCGACTCTGTTTGCTTTGAGGGAAAACCGAAAACAAGTGTCATGGTCTCCATCCAACAGGAAGGCCTTCCTATCGATATAACTAGTCTCAGAAAGCTTTACAACAGGTAACACGAAATCTTCGACACACCTCCTCAAAAGGTTGCAGATGAACTCGCTGCTTTCCGCAACTACGTACACTCTAAAAGAGTTTCCCACCTTCAGCCCAGTCGAGCTGACCACAACAATTTTTTTCGTTCCTAACTTGCCTTCTTTGCCTGTATCTCATCTGCACTCCCCTACTCCTCCACGCATAACTGATAGCATAACTGACTCAAGCCTGTGTCAAGTAAGTGACGTCCATAATTCTATCGGTAGGCAACAAGACCTTATTTTCACTAGTGATCCTATTAACTCCACAGTAACGTTATGTCACTTTATCCTATCAACTGTCGAAAACTTTCACCCCCCTCTTCTTCTCCCATTTTTCAATAGCTCCCAATCCCAGCCCACTTCTTCAACTACCATCTCTTCTTACAACTTCCATAAAGCTAATTTTCGCAAAATCTGATGCTATCTCTATTTTCTACAGTGAAATATTTAATTCCATTTCTCTCTATGTCCCATTTTCACGGCATAAAACATCATCTATTTCACCTCCATGGTACAATAGAAGACTTTGCTCTTTACAAAACAGAAGAAACAATTTATGGGCAGTTTTTCTTCGCACCAATTCTTATTATGACTACTCTAACTATCTTGGAACTTACCTGCAATTCACCCAGCTCTATAACTGCCTCTATCCGCGCTTTCTCGACACAGCGCAGACCAACTTTATCAACGACCCTAAAACATTTTATCAATTCGTCAACCACAAATGAAAATCAGACGGTTATCTGCCCTCTCTCTCGTTTGATAACATGTCATCGACCGATCCACATATTATTGCCAACTATTTTGCAAACTTTTATAAACAGTCATTTGCAGACAAACTCTTCGTACCCGACTCCATCTATTTCAAGTACCTTCCCAATTTCTCCATTGGCCCCTCTCCCTCTCAACCTTTTGATCCCACCTTTATCGAACAAAAGTTACAAAATCTCAATGATGAATTTGTATCCGGTCCAGATGGGCTCCCAGAAATATTTCTCAAAAAATGTGCCTCCAATCTTTTGCACCCACTTTCCTCCCTCTTTCGTATGTCCCTTACACACGGGGAATTCCCCCAAGTTTGGAAGACCTCTTTCATAACCCCAGTTCACAAAAAGGAATCAAAGAATGAAATAACCAACTACCATCCCATTGCTAAGCTTTCTCACATACCTAAAATGTTCGAAAGTTTCTTATATGAAGTTCTCAGCTTTCAGTGCATGTCACTTATATCACCCAGTCAGCATGGATTTCTAAAAGGTAGATCAACTTTTACAAACTTAGTTGAATTCGTATCCTTTGCGCTTTCAGCCCTAGAAAATGTCAACGAAATTGACGTTATTGCTACAGATTTCGCTAAGGCCTTCGATAAAATACCACATCAACTGATCCTTTTCAAATTATCTTCCCTCGTTTTTGACCCCATATTGTTAAAATGGATATCTTCTTATCTGGAGAACCGTTACTATAGCGTTCGCTTTAGGTCAGCCTTCTCAACCCCGTTTTTAGCCACTTCTGGTGTCCCACTAGGCAGCCATCTAGGTCCCCTCTTTTTTATTTTAACTGTAAACGATCTTGAGAAGATTATCAAACATTGCTCCGTATCCATTTACGCCGATGACACTAAGTTCTCCAAAACTATTTCTTCACCCCAGGACTCTGTTCTCCTTCAAGAAGACCTCGATAAGTTTCCTACTTGGTATCTAAAATATTGCTTTGAACTTAATGTTTCCAAATGCCAATCTATGACTTTGTCTCCTAAGTCCAATCAACCCCCCTCTCGACCTTATTTTCTGCATGACCAACCTGTACCCCAGGTACAGGATAGAGAGTTAAACTTCCGTCCGCATATTGATGAGATAATCCTTAAAACCAACTCATCGCTCGGTTTTATAAAACGTTGGTCTAACGAATTTTGCAACCCTTGTGTGACAAGGTCACTTTACATTACCCTTGTCCGGCCCCTCCTTGAATATGCCAGCCAAGTATGGTCCCCCTTTCAGCGAATTCATATATCCCGAATCGAGAACATTCAACGTCGTTTTCTTCGGTTTGCTCTTCGTGGACTACCCTGGAGTAACCCATTTATCTTACCTCCCTATCGCGATCGCCTCAAACTTCTTAACGTGGATACCCTCGAAAAACGCAGAGACGTAGCTGACATTCTCTTCATTCATCGATTGCACTCCGGTTCTGTGGACTGCGCTTCCCTTTACAATTATAATTCCTTCAACACTAACCCTCGTAATTTACGCTGTCCTCGTCTCTTCTATATCCCAACCCACCGCACCTCTTATGGCTCTAACGAACCAATCTCACGTATGCTCCGTAAGGTCAACTCAAACCTCCCCCTTTTTGATTTTAACCTGAGCACTTCTCGTCTTAAATTTGATCTCCTCCACCATTCCCTTACTTCCTAACCCCTAACTCTTGTTAGTTTTTAAGTCCTAGTTTTCAAGTTACTTTAAGCTTGTATTAAGTGAAATAAATGGCGGAGTTAGCCCCCACTAAATTAAAAAAAAAAATAATAACAGTCACTTCATGAAAGAATTTAGCAAATGGTATCGTTATCCGTACAGCCTACTGGATAACAAACATCAAGAAGAGTGTTAAGAAGCATATACACCAGTCTGTTGTATACTTCTGACACAACACACACCCGTGCAGCAACTGATGGGGAGTTTACCAGCTCCTCGAATTAGAATGGTGCGACCCTTCAGTAACACCGTCGTTGACTATGCAGGACCTATAGAAGTTAAAACCTGGAAAGGATTTCGTCGGATCTGATGCGGAACTCAAGCGGATGATGGAAAACGCTAAGCACGACTAGAAGGAAATTGCCGAAATACTTTCAAAGCAGGGCACAACATGGAACGTCATTCCTCCTGCTTCTCCTCACTTTGGAGGTTTGTGGGAAGCAGGAGTGAAGTCGGTAAAACAACACCTTAAGCGAGTGGTCAAGGATGAAAGGCTCACATTTGAAGAGCTTTGCACACTTCTAACACAAGTAGAAGCATGCTTAAACTCTCGACCTTTAGCTCCACTCTCGGATAATCCCGACGACCACGAGATAATCACTCCTGGACATTTCCTTATTGGCGAAGCTATCCACACTATACCACAAGGAGACACATCAACCGGAAAAGTAAGCTACATAGACCGCTGGAAAAGAATTCAAACCGCGGCGGAAACGTTTTGGAAGAAGTGGAGCAGAGAATATATATCTCGTCTACAACAAAGATCAAAATGGCAAAAGTCAACCTGAGAGACGAACGATTACTGCCGGCCCAATGGACGCTTGCACGCATTTTGGAAGTGCATCCTGGAACCCATAAACTTATTCGCGTAGTCACTTTAAAAGCAAAAACCGGAAAACTCAAACGACCAATAACAAAAATGTATTACCTACCATCAAACAAGCCAAACTCGGAAGACACCCTTGTTTAAAGGAAACAAAACATATTTATAAAAAAAAAGATCAATAATATAACAGGTTTTAGGTATATCGAAATTAAGCTGAACGTCATAATAATAATCATTCACAATTAAAAAAAAAAAAACCCATAACCTCGGAACATTACAACAATGTTTATTCAAACCAGCAATATTTTTTACAAATAACTGCACAATACTTAATCATCAAACTACACATATTTTCTACACAATATTACCTCCAATTTTTACACAAAACTACACAATAAATCTATAATTTCTACACAACACTACTAAATAATGTCTACAATATATTTCATACCCAAAACAAAACAATAATATTCCATTTTATACACCAATCAAAGCAATAATTTTAATCGCAGCAATACTAAATAATTTCTACAACACTGATCGTCGTAAATCAGTCAACGTTAAACACAAAAAAGCGACGCGTAAATCCGCTCGTTCAAAACAAATGCACAAAACTGCACACGCTGTACCGTAGGAAATAAAATCGATTTTATTATAATTTATTAAGCCACACAAACTTACCGGGAAATATCCATGGACTTTTTACATTAATTGCCGCATAATTTAAAAAACAAACAAAAACAAATAAAAGCAAAAAAACAAAAAACAAAACGATTAAGAAAAACGCTCTAGCGGCCACGATTTCACACAACTTTTGGCTCGATTCATTACATCCCAGCGAGGACAACACCGACGCAATGTAACGTAAGGAGCGCAACACGATTATCGCATATTAGCCACATCACCTGCTCGGAACACAATGGAATGCAACCATTCACAATTCCACTCAATAGCGAAAGCTTATTCTATAATGTGTAGTAATCATGTTGATCTGTTCTTTTTATTGATACGCTCATGTTGTCCCTCTATGTCATTTGCGTTTTATTAATGGCTTTGTTTCTTTCCATGTATTCCTGGACAAGAGTTCAAAAAAGTTAAGGGTGGCGTTTCATCAATGCCGTACACGAATTTAATTGTTGCGGTCTTCGTACACACTGGGGAAGAATGTTTGCGGCTCAAATGATAGACTTAACGTTCAATTTCATACTTTATCTTAATTCATACTATGTATTTCAAATTATGTAAAATCTTATATTCGCATTTTAAACCCAAATAGAGAGCACCGTTTATAACGAACTCGGAACGCAGTTTTACTTAAATATACATATATACTCGTATATATAATCGAAAAAGACCAAATCATTAAGTGCGAACCGCATATCCATACCCATTAAACAAAAACAAAACGAACGTACCTGTGGTCCTAACAATACTATTTTGGACGAAGCTCGTCCCCGTCAACAGTGTGATCCTCGACTACGATATTAGCTGGCCAGCTGCTTTGTGCCTTTCGCAAAAATGAAGGCGCTTTTAGCCAGCGCGATGATGGACTGAAATCAACATGACTCTTTGACCTGGTAGCGTCATCGGCTGGATTTTCCTTAGTAGGTATCCACCTCCAGCTATAATGGTTTATATCGTCGGTGCTCGCTGTGTATCCACATAATCACTGTCGCTGAGTCACTCCAAAGAAACTTACGACTGATGTTCAGAGAGCGTCCTTCTATTACCATTTCCATAAGACGGGACCCGAGAACTGCGGCCTGGAGCTCGATCCGCGGGACTGTCATCGGCTTTAAGGGCGCACACTTTGCCTTGGCTTCGTTCGTGGTCCTCTAATACGCCACGACGGCAAGGCGTCTTCACTACCATCAACGAATACATGAAGTTGGAGATCATTCAGTGGACCACTTTGGAAATAGAAACGTGATACAGTAAAGTTAGTTACCTTTGGTAGAGGGAAACATTTTCCATCGGAATATTTTTTGTTCCCGGGAACTAGATCGTGAATTCCCTGGGAATTTTTTTTCCCGTGAAATTTTCGAAATTGTGTTCGAATTTTTTGATAGCTACACATTTATAGATTACAAACGAGAATTCAAAAGAAACAATTACAATTTTTATTTGAAAGCAGAAATCAGTTTTTATTAAAAAAATTTAAATATGATGAGAAGTGCATCTTTTGTGTTAGCGAATGGACTAAATGAGGAAAATGAGAGAACTCAGCAAAGATCCATCAGGAGAAATCTGAGAGATAAATCGAACCCTTTGGAATTAACTGAGTCATTGTTATAAACAGGTAAATAATTCGTTACTATTATTTTGATAAATTTTGTTAAAGGTTCTATCAATATTACCGAGTCAACAAGTCAATGTTTACATACTAGTTGAATGTGCTTTCTGACTCTTTGCCGTAACCGAAAAAGTCATTTGCTGTTCCTCCCATAGTGAAGCTCAGCGCATGCTTGCTCTTCTTTGCAGAAGGTGGATACCAGACGGGAGTGGGAAAGGATCATGAAGTTGGACTTGCCCAGTCATCCTTTTCTGAGGCCCTTTCAACTGTTTTAAATATATTTTAAACAAAGCTGTGACCTATTTGGATTAAAACACAGATGTCTGAGGAAGAAAAAAGAAAAATAATTTTAATTTTTTTGAAAAATTCAACGTACCCGGTGTAGTTGGGTGCATTCGAATCATCACCAGATAGGAAACACCTTTACTATAATAGAAAAGGATTCTACACTACTAGCAATTGCTTCTCAATCGGAGGGCTCAAGGTTCGAATCCTGCCCATGACAAGTCTTTCAAGTTTTTCATTTGTGTAATTGGAACTCAGACAGAAGAATTCTGCGTGTGAAGGCATAACACTGACACGTAGATTTGGCTGTTGTAGAGTTTCAACCACAAAAAACTAGAGCAAATTATAACTTCGAATCACTCTGAGTGAAGAAAAAACTCTCCGTCCTATTCGGACTCCCTCGCCTGGGGAGCGAATATCGAAACGAAACCAAATACACCAGAATTTCAAACCACTACAAAAACAATTTTCCTTTCTCCTCCTTCGACCTTTCCGCCCGCGCCCTGGCAACAGTAAAAGGGTATCTAACCCGTTAGGCGCGCGTAAATTATAAAAAAAAAAAAAAATGTTTTACTTGTAAACTAGTTTTTGATGCTTGTGTACTTGGACTTGGTTCAAATCTAATTTTTCCAGGTTTGCGATGACCAAATGCGAATTCGCTTCGTAGATGCCACACATCCAGGAGCGTGCCATGATTCTCTTGTGTGGAAGACAAGAGAACTAAGGTCTTAGTTTGAACAACAATACGTAAATAGTTAAAGGAATTCGTGGCTGTTAGGTATTACTTTCATATTGATTTTATCTTTTGTTTTTGCTTATTCTTTTTACTTGCAATAGGAGACGCTCGGTATCCCTTGGAGCCATGGCTGTTGACTCCATATAGGATAAATGGAGAACAAACGGTTGAAAGAAAATTCAATGAAGCGCATACTCACTGCCGTAATATAATAGAAAGAACCAACGGCATTCTTAAAAATAAATGGAGGTGCTTGCTTGGGGCTAGAGAGTTGCACTATTGCCCGAACAAAGCGATACAAATCCCAAATGTTTGCTGCGCATTGCATAACATTTGTATTCACTACAAGACTGATAGTAGCGTAAGTGTTCCAACAGTTTTACTTCCTGAAGAGGAAACTGATACCAACACAAACAGACCTGAATTTGTGACTAACTCAGACTATACCGCAGAAGCGCAGGGCATAAGAAGACAAATAGCAGATTCACTTTAAAATAAATATATTTAATTAAAACTATACAAAAGAAAATAAAAATAATATTGCTGAAAATGTAAATAAGTAAATCGAATTCATTTAATTTAATATAATAATAAAATTAATGTTATTTAGTTTGTAAGTGTTTGGAACTTTTCTTCTTCTCTATATATCTAAAAGTCGCTGTTTTTTGAAGATTTCCATCTGTAAATTGTGTCGCTGAGCCTCCTATATTTCATTTGTTTTAAGTGTTTCCATTTCCTCGTTGTGTCGTCTTGTTTCCTTAACAAGCATCTTTTGCTGATCACTTAGTCGATCAATGGATCGATATATTATTTTTATATTAGCATCCATTTCCGTTTGGTATTTTTCAAAATTTTAAATAGCTTCACTTAGTGTGTCACATATTTCACGTTACAGAACAAGCTCTTTTTCCAAAAGATCTGCCGTGCTTTTGGTTTTTTGCTGGGCTTTTGATAATGGTGTACCAGCCGAACTATTTGCGGAGTCATTTAAATCCACATTTTTATTATGCGGCTGCGGTTGCTCATCATTTGAATCCAACAATAGTGCAATTGCGCTAGTTTCATAATGTTCTATATTTTGAAGATCTTGCGGTTGTCTTTGAGAAGTCTGCCATGACACTGATTCTACATTTTCATCATCTGCCTCATGAAAACGCTCCACTTTTCTCTTTTTTGCACAAGAAGGCAAGCCAAATCGCTTGGCATTGGAAAAATCGATTCGCTCATTGCACAGATATTTATAATTGCTTCTTCAATACTAGACAATCCTTGCATGGGCCTCCTCCAGTTGCATTTTTTAACTTGATATTTTCGGACTACTTTTTCTTACATATTTTTTTTTTTTGTCAATCCAAACCTAAAAAAAGTAAACAGTGCAAATATGCACATTCATAAATGACAATAAAACACATTGTCATACGCACATAATAATGATCTTACCTTTTTCCATTCCAACAGTAAATCTCTGTGGTGGTCCAAAACTATTCAATTCTTTCTCTAATCTTTTCCAAAATATTTTAACTTCTTCTTTGTTTCTCTTAGTAAATCCATTTGCAATGTATGGATATCTTTCCATCTCACTAACAATAATTTCTAGTTGTTTTGTATTTGTTGTGTTCGACCGTAATTAAATCTTACAATCTGCATTTGAAAACAAAACAAAGCAAAAATAAAACTTACATGATTACACAAAAACTTAAAACTCTTCCAGAAAAATCAAGTTCCCCAGAAAAATTACAGGGGAATAATTCTTTGGAAATAACCGTTTTTTCCCCTCGAATTCTTATTCACTATAGCTATTTTTTCCCCGGGGAATTTTTTCCCTTTTTCAAAGTTGTCGCCGATATCTAGTTTTCGAAAATGGAAAAAATTCCCCGGGAAAAATTGTTGCCGATAGAGCTGTATTCCTCAACATCACCTGCATGCTCATGAGTTGGCATTCCAGTCCGGCAATTTGCTCTCGAAGAGCGTAAATGGAACTTTGCTCATTGGAGGCTGAGGCGGCGTCCACGAAAGCATCTGTAACGTTGGATGTCAATATTATCCCTTCGTTGTGCTTTGCGGCGGCGGAGATTTTGGTGGCATTTGCTTCTGACCTTAGTGCGGTGATATCTTTCATTAGACGTGGAAGCGATTTATATTTGAGCTGCGGCGACAGGGGCAGCTCTTTTGACAATCTCTTCCTGCATTGCACTATGGACGGCGGATGAAGTGCGGTCAGAAGAAAAAGACCCGGTGATGACAGAGGTGGTGGGCAGTTTTGTGATGCTATGGCTGGTTGTAATAGGAGTCGAGGCATCCATGTTCTGCAAAAGTGGACTTCGACGAGGCGGTGTGTGGCGTAACATATGACGATTTTCTTGTCGGCGGCGTTCGCCATTTAAGTGCCCGAAATAAAGAATGGCTTTCATCTGGAGCCGTGCACAATTTAAGTGCGCGAAATAAAGATTGTTCCGGAGTCGAAGTATTTGAAATGTATTTGTGTACTTGTGTATTTATTTCTGGAAAGGGAGATACAATTTATATAGGGTTGCTAAGGAAAAAGATGATTTTACCGCGGTTTGCACTTCCTTCTCTTGATGGCTCCGAAATAAAAAAGAAAGCATTTTATATATTGAACTGACAGCTAAAGCAAGATTCATGTGTTGGAATCTATGTAGCGTGGTCGTAGAATAATTGCGGTTAATGGCGAGTTTGCAATTGGATGAATCACACTAACTGATCCAATTTTAGCTACTGTAATTTACGCGTTATGTTAAGATTTATATAACTTAAAAAACCTATGTTAGTATGTCCGAACTCACTTGCATACCCCATTCTAAATTTCAGCACAATCCATTTTCTTTCTTTCCCACCAGACTGTAAAATATAACCCCAAATTAATACACATTCCAGTACTATCCCATAACTATCCTATTTTTGCTCCCGAATGTAATACACGCAAATGTAAGTCATATGCACACCAGCAATTTGATTTTTCGCAAGGTGTCAGTATCAGTTGTTAAATATGCGCTAGCAATTTGATGACTCCAAATTAATTCCCACACCAATTCCCGGTTCCATTCCCACGGTATTCATTTGTAAAATAGTATATAAGTTAGAATATATTCTGAATAAACTTCACTTGTTAAGACTTAAGCACAAGAGACGGTGTTTTTTATTACTCAGTTGTACTGGTTTATGTGCCTTTACACAATCAACGTCTTCGACAAGTTTATGTGCTTGACGATCATCTTAGAATCAAAATAGATTCTCTCAAACATTTGGTGACCCCGACGTGATCACCGCTCTTGTGCTTTCTCTCTAAAAAAACATTGCCTTGTTTGCTACCCCCCACCAGAGGTAAGGAGTAAACAAGTTAATCAAGTCTAAAACAAAGTTTTGAACATTGTGCTTCCTACTACCCCCCACCAGTGGTAAGGTAGTCCGAGACAAAAAACAAAGTCCCGAACACATCAGAGAGGCTTGAGTAAAACCAAGGAACAGTGGAAGAAGTAGAGATCTACAAGCTCATTTCTCGGCAGAAGGCTCTGGCAGAAGAATTGACTAAACTTAAAATTAACCTTGGAAAGGGCGGTCCACAGCGAGAGATATGCCCTGCATACAAGGCGATACCGTTGGAAAAGTCGAGAAGCTGTTCCTTGATGTGAAAGCTGTATTAGAAGCGATTGCTCCAGAAGAGGTTAAAAAGGGGGTTGATGCCTCGGAAGAAGCAGGGCCATCAACACAAGTGTCAACAGATGCAAAGCCGAAACCGATAAAACGAGCTCCACAAGAATATACGCCTGCTGAAGAAGCAGAAAGTTCTAATGAAGAGGCTGATGCCTTGACAGAAGCAGGTCCATCAACACAAAGGTCAACAGACGCAAGGCCGAAACCAATCAGACGGGCTCCACAAGAAGCTGCAAGAAATACGTCGACTGAAGCGACAAGGCTCATAAGAAGACAAAGGCTAATAGCTGATTCATTAAGAAGGCTCCTCGCCATTGTCGATGCAACAGATACAACAGCCCAATCAAAATCATTCTTTGAACTAAAAATTCAAGGAATCAACAAATATTGGCCCCAAATGGAAGAACTTCAACAAGATCTTGGAGAGCTTCACTTAAGACTACAGCTCATTAGGCTACGACATAAATGCGTACATTGAATTAGAGGAACAAGTTCAAGAAGTACTAGTGTGGCTGGTTACCAAACTGGAAGCTCCCATGGACACTCATCAGCAAGTTCAGCAAGCCACTTCATCCATGCTACACCTGCCAAAAATCACCATTCCAGAATTTGATGGAGACTATGGAAAGTGGCGCCAATTTGCTGATCTCTACTTGGAGATAGTTCATAAGCAGCCATTGAGTAACTGTCAAAAATGTGGTATCTCAAGACTAACTTAAAGGGAGAGGCCGAAAAGCTTTTGAGGCATTTAGCATTATCAGATGACAACTACAACGCAGCGTCGAAGATGCTTCAAGATAGGTACGAGAACCCGAGGCTTCTTGTGGCGTCACTTGTTAACAAGTTGCTCAACCAACCAGTGCATATTTCCGACCAACCATCAACCGCCCATATTAAGACCGTGCATGATACCACAACGGAATGCCTGATGGGATTAGAAAATTTGAAGGTCTCCACATCAACATGGGACCCGATCATTCTTCCAATCCTTTACAAGAAAATTGATCGAAATACGCATGCTCTTTATGAACAAAGTGTGGCCAGTCCTAGGTAGGTAATTGCAGTCTGTGACGGAGTTTCTTAATTTCCTGGAAACACGTTTTCAATCTCTTGAAGCCTTAGGAAATAAAGGGAAAAAGATTGAGGAATTCAAAACCCAGACAAGATTTTCAGCTACATTAACCACAGCGAACAAAGGGCAGCAATCGCCCACGGAATGCATTGCATGCAACAAAAATCATGCTTTGTACCATTGCAACGAATTCTTACAAATGAGTCCAGCTAATCGTAACAAGTTTGTTTCTCAAGAAAAACTGTGCAAGAACTGTCTTAAGAAAGGACATTTCTCATCCAATTGCACTCTGAGGGGATGCAAGATATGCTCTAACAAACATAACTCATTACTACATATTGATGACATTCAAGCACATCGTTCAACGTCCCAACCAAAAAGGAATACACTTCAACAGCTCAATTGGATATCTCGTCCTGAAACATACCACACAATATTCAGCTGGCAGATCCTACTTTTCACGAATATGAATGTAACTGAACTGTTTTTCCAACTCCTCTCAATTGGGCAAATAAGTCTAGGAAAGGAATTACCCACGTTGCAGAATACAGTCTTCGGTTGGATAGTAGCTGGAGGGATAGAGCAACCTTCCCCAAAATTGGCGGCATGCAGTTTGTGCTCAGGAGAGGAGCAAGAAGATATCAACGCAACAATAAGTCGATTCTGGGACACCGAACAACCAGAAGTACAAAACAATGAGCAAAAAATAGCAGAGCGACGATACGAAACATACTTTGAGCAAACATGCAAAAGAGACAGCAAAGGCCGGGTCGTAGTGCGTCTGCCATTTTCAGATGATGCAAAAATCCTAGGCCAGTCAGAAGATATAGCTCTCCGGTGATTCCTATCAAACGAGAGAAGTCTGATAAAACAGCCCGAGGTGCGCCACCAATATACAGCTTTTATGGAAAAATATGATCAGCTTGGACACATGGAAGAAGTTAACGCTCTACCAACCAATTACTGTTTTCTACGACACCATTGTGTACTCAAACCTGAGAGTAGCTCTACAAAATTAAGAGTAGTGTTCGACGTCTCTGCAAAAACCCATAATAATATTTCACTCAACAACATTCTTTATACCGGGCCAGTAATTCAAGATGAACTTTTTAACATACTTCTTCGATTCCGGCTACCCCGCTTCGTTTTCACGGCTGACATTGAAAAGATGTACCGGCAAATTCGTGTTGATAAAAGAGATACGAATTATGAACTTATCTGGTGGCGATAGTTTAAGTGTTAGGTTTAGCTTAGAGCGCCCGCATGTTAGAATAAGTTTATTTGTAAGTTATTTAAGCTAATTTTTAAGCATTTTTTTGTCTAGTATGTAAGAGTAAATTAATTAGTTAAATAAAAATGCATTTAAACTGAAACTGAACTGACTATCTGGTGGCGACGCCACCAAGAAGAAAAGCTGAGGTGCTATCGTCTAAACACTATTACATATGGAACATCAGCCGCCCCATATTTGGCAATCAAATGCTTGCAACGGTTGGCACAAGAAGAATGTGCCAGACCCAATAGGAGTTGACGTATTATTGCATAACTACTACGTCGACGACGTCATGACTGGAGCGGATAGTATGAAAACAGCCTCATTGCTTAACACAGCCGGTTTCAAACTGCGTAAATGGTGCGCTAATAACTCCCAATTACTCAATGGTATTGCACCAGAAGAACAAGAAGTGCAGTTAGATTTTTCCGATGAAAAGTATTCCCAGGTTAAAACACTGGGATTAATATGCTCCCAAAAGCCGATAACTTTTGTTTAAAGATTAATGTTCCAGAAATAACCAAAATCACCAAAAGAACTGTGGCATCTGACATAGAGAGGTTATTTAATCCTCTTGGATTGTTTGCTCCAGTGGTTGTGACTGCAAAAATCTATTTACAAGAACTGTAGGCACTAAAGCAGGATTGGGATGCTGCTTTACCAATTGAGCTGCATACAAGATGTTCAAAATTCCGAAATAGTCTTCTCGCACTAGAAGGTATCCAGATTCCACGACATGTTTTCAGAAACAATGTTCCAATCTCCTTTGACTTACATGCTTTAGCTGACACATCTGAAAAAGCATATGGCGCTTCAATCTACATACGGTCTACGGATGTCCATGGAAGGGTAATAGTACGACTCTTGTGCTCTAAGTCTAGAGTAGCACCACCACCACCAAGATTAGAACTTTGTGCAGCAGAACTATCAGCAAAGCTTCTCGATGGAGTAAAGCGATGCCTTCGAATAGAAAACAAACCAACCTAGATGTGGACTGTAACCGAATTGCTTCAATCCAGAAATTATCTATACCCCAGCAATGCAGACACGTCAAATCTAAAGAAAATCCAGCGGACCCACTATCAAGAGGTATACAACCTGAAAAATTGTCATTTATGGTTTTACGGACCACCATTCTTACACGGCAATGAAACAATTTGGCCCCCTCCGTATACAAAACTCAGTGAATGTAAATTGGAGCGTAGACGATCTGCAGCAGCTGCTATCATTGAACAAGAAAAAGGTCCCAAGAGCTTCATTAATACTATTGACCACAGGAATTCCTTTAAGAGGCTTCAGCGCATTATCGCATACATACTTCGGTTCATCGAAAAGAAACCCAGGACAATCTATAAAACACTAGAACTTCAAGCCGCTGAACTAGAGAGTGCGCATTACATTGTTGTCAAATCAATGCAAAATGAAGATTTTAAAGATGATATGGCAAACTTAAAGAGGTTCCGCGAACTTCCCAGGAACAGTGCCTTAACTGGACTTACGCCTTTCATTGACCAGATGGGCATCATGAGAGTGGGTGGACGATTAGAAGCATCGAATTTACCGTACGATTCCAAATATCCAATGCTTCTACCTTATGAACACCCAGTCACTAAAATGATATTGAACGAACTGCACTTGAATAACCGCCACGTTGGCCCACAAGTGTTACTCGCAATCGCTAGACAAACTTACTGACCTATTAAAGGAAAAATAATTGCCAGATCCGTCGTCCAACATTGTGTATTTTGTGCAAAAACGAGACCAAAGATGTTTACTCAGTTGATGGGAAATTTGCCGTCAACAAGAGTTCAACCTGCAAGACCTTTTGTAAACTCTGGAGTGGATTTATGTGGCCCAATTTGGACACATTTCAAGATACGCGGAAAACGCACTCAAAAAACGTATATACGAGTAGCAGTATTTTGCTGTTTCTCAACTAAGCAAGCTGGAGCTGGTCACTGATCTTTCCACCGAGGGCTATATAGGAGCGTTGAAACGATTCACTGCAGGGCGTGGGAACTGCAGAAATCTTTATTGTGATAACGGAACAAACTTCGTAGGCGCAAGAAATCAGCTTCATGAATTAAAATAAATTTTAGAATCTCAGTACGCTATCAGTAAGGTTACAAGAGCATGTAGTTCTAAAGGGACAGACTTATCTTATCCCTCCACGAGCAACACATTTCGGCGGTTTGTGGGAATCCGCAGTAAAATCAGCCAAACACTTGCTCCGTTCAACACTTGAATCCGCATCTTTGACGTATGAAGAAATGGAAACGGTCGTTACTGAAGTTGAAGCTATATTAAACTCAAGACCCACTACACCAATGTTAACCGACCCAAATGACTTAATGGCGATAACTCCAGGCCACTTTTTGATAGGCGAACCACTTAATTCCTCGATTGATTCGCATGCAGAACCCCTTAATGTCTACAGTACCACAAGATGGAAACTTGTAACACACTTAAAAAATGAATTTTGGAGGCGATGGCACCTGGAATACCTGAACCAGTTGCAATATCGATCGAAATGGAAACAGCGCGATGACAATATAATTTTGGGAACCATGGTTATCATCAAGGAGGAAAACGTTCCTCCCTCTCGATGGAAGTTGGGTCGAATCATAAAGACATATCCTGGAGACGATGGACTAGTCCGAGCTGTTGACGTAAAAAATTCGAGTGGGGTTCTCCGACACCCCATACACAAATTGGCACCACTTCTGATTGAAGACATATCAACTGAAATTCCAAGTTCAAAAAACGGATCGACAAGCACAGTATTTCAACCCAATAAGAAATCAAAAGTAACTATCGACAATAATTCCTCGAACAACGCACAGCCTAAGAAAAAGATGAAGGTATCTTTGCGATCTACTCTTGTAACATTGTTCATTACCTGTTTAATGATGACTAAAACACAAGCGACACCTATTGAAACTACAACATTCGACAATGAACCAGGAATATATTTGGGACCAGCAGGAATAATAAGCAGTGAGTGGAACTTAGTTTATTATAACATGAATATATACTGGAATGAGATAAAACTTTTAAATGGTTACTATGAGAGATTAAGTGATGTGTGCAAGTTACTACACCATACCACTTACGACTGTCAGCAGGTCTTAACACAATTTCAACATCTTATCAATGAACTAACTCAAAACAATGAGCTTTTCAAAAACGAAAAGAAGAGTAGGATGAGGCGAGGAGCAGTCAACGTCATCGGCAATGCAGCTAACGTATTGTGATAACCACTTAAATGTGAGCAGCGACATCTAGCAGAAAATGTCGAAGACTAGAAGATTTCGATATTGGAATAACAAAGTCTCGACTGGAGAGTGGGATCGAATTTTCTAGCAAATTGGAAATTGTATGGGACGCTGGATGGCGAGGATTGTTCTCGAAGTATGTCATTCGAGTATAAATACCAGCATCCCAAAGGTATGCAACTGAGTTCTAAAGTGTAATTTGAAGTGTTAATTAGGAGAAGTGATTAAGTGGTTTAAGTAAAAGATAAGAAAAGTATAAGTGGTTGAGAAATTGAATTGTACTGAGAGAAAGAATTAAATAGTGAATTGTAACTGTACTGAATAAAGGAATTTGTATTGAAAAGAATAAGTTCTATTATTTGTACCCACACAAACATTTTACATTGGTGTCAGAAGTGGGATAGGACTTATTGTGTGTAAAAAAAAAAAAAAGTGTTTTCTGACTATTTGAAAAAGCTAGAATGGGTCGAAAACTATTACAGTTGACCCTCGTCCAACTCAAATCTGAGTTGAACAAGAGAAGCCTCAGCACCAGTGGAGGAAAAAGTGACCTGGTGCTCCGACTTCAGGAGACTTTGAACAACGAGGGACATGATCCTGATGCATATTCCTTTGATGTTGACGAGGATGAACAGACAAGTACCGGCAATGACATGGCTGCGATGATGCAACTCCTCTTATTAAAAATGGACGAACAAAAGAAAAATATGGAAGAACAGAAGAACATTCTCCAGAACAATCTGGAACAAAAAATGGACGAACAGAAGAACAGTCTCGAACACTAAATGGACGAACAAAAGAAAAATCTAGACGAGCAGAAGAGCAGCATTGAACAAAAATTCAACGAACAAACCAACAATCTGCACGGTCTTCAACAGAAAATGGATGAACAAAAGAATAATCTGGAAGAACAAAAGGACATTCTCCAGCAAAAATTCGAAGAAATCGATGACAAATTTGAAAGAATAGAGAAGAACGTTGATGACAAATTTGATAGAATAGAGAAGAATGTTGATGACAAATTTGATACAATAGAGAAGAATGTTGGCGAAAAATTCGAAGAAATGGACAGCAAAGTTCAGCAACTGGCAAAAGAGCTCGACACAGTGCGAAAACAGAAACTGCGAGAATGTTCTTTAAGCGGTCCAAGGAGAAAAGAGTTGAAGCCCCCCTCATTCGACGGCCAGACCTCATGGTCTACTTATAAGAAGCAGTTTGAAATGGCTGCCTGTGCAAACGACTGGGACAATCAGGAAAAGTGCTTTGCCCTAACAATGGCCTTACGCGGTTTTGCGGCAGAATTGTTACAAACAATCGATATCGAAAAGAATAGAGACTATATGGCTTTAGTGCAGGCTATCGAGAAACGTTTTGGGGATAGCCACATGCGGGAAGTTTACAAGGTTCAATTGCAAGGCCGTATGCAGCAACGAGGAGAAACACTGCAACAGCTCCAAGCAGACGTGAGTAGACTGGCACATCTGTCATACCCCACCGCAGGACAGGAAATTATCGACGAAATGGCAAAAGATGCATTTATCAGGGGAATTGCAGATTCGAAGCTACAGTCAGCAGTAAGGATGGCCGGGAAAAGAACCCTTGCTGAAGCACTTGCCTTCGCTCTGGCGATGGAAGCAGCCAATCAGCCTTCCAGGGGAATACATTTCGTCAGGGAAATAGTATCTGGTGAATGCTCCTGCTCAAGACCAACTACCATGAAACGAAATATCCCACGGGAGAGACGAAGGATGCGCTGCTGGAACTGCGATAAAGTAGGACATTTGCAGGGGCATTGTAAAGAACCGGTACGACGAGAAGGCTGCCTGCACTGGGGCTACAGGCAAATAGAAAGAAAAACCGGCAGAAACGGCTACCAAGAAACCGGTCAAATTTCCAGAAGCCATCAGTTAGGAAATGCTTACTTCGCGGGGCAGAAGTCTGCAGCAGGAGTCGACGACTCCAGGGTAATTATCCCAGTCTCACAGGTAAAACAATGCAACGAAAGCCTCCCAGCAGAAGTAGTCAGTGGTAAAGAAGCGAAACAACAGGCAACTATCCAGAAGCCATCAGTTAGGAAATGCTTACTTCGCGGGGCAGAAGTCTGCAGCAGGAGTCGACGACTCCAGGGTAATTATCCCAGTCTCACAGGTAAAACAATGCAACAAAAGCCTACCAGCAGAAGTAGTCAGTGGTAAAGAAGCGAAACAACAGGCAACTATCCAAACGATCAGGACTGAGCCAATAGAGGGTTAGAGTATAGACGAAATCCGTTCCTCCCAACAGGCAAACAATGACATCGAACCAATATTGGCCTGGCAAGAACACGAGGAAAGACCAAACTGGCAGCAGATATCAGATCGGAGCCAAACTCTGAAGGCATACTGGGCACAGTGGGACTCGCTTTTTGTGCAAGATGGATTGCTGAAGAGAAAATGGGAAAGTGCAGATGGGACAACATCTCGTATGCAGCTAATTGTGCCACGGTCCAGAGTCAACCAAGTGCTCCATGAAATACATAACGTAATCTCAGGAGGCCATTTGGGAATAAACAAGACGTTGGAAAAGGTAAGGGAACGTTTCTATTGGCTAAGCGCTAAACAAGATGTCGAGAATTGGTGCAAAAAGTGCATAAGGTGTGCGGCTACCAAGGGTCCAAAAGTAAAGCCACATGGACAAATGCAACAATACAATGTCGGAGCACCTTTCGAACGAATAGCCATCGACATCGTTGGGCCGTTTCCCGAAACCTTTAATGGAAACCGATATACTCTCGTAGTCATGGATTACTTCAGTAAGTGGCCGGAAGTGTTTGCCATCCCAAATCAAGAGGCTAAGACCGTAGCCGAACAGATAGTCAACAACTGGGTGAGCAGATTTGGGGTCCCAATGGAGCTGCACTCTGATCAGGGGCGAAACTTTGCATCAAAAGTCTTCCAGGAAATATGCCAATATTTGGGAATAAGAAAGACAAGGACAACGCCACTACACCCTCAATCTGATGGAATGGTCGAGCGATTCAATCGGACCTTGAATGAGCATCTAACTAAGGTTGTCAGCAACTGCCAGCGGGATTGGGATCGACACATACCCCTCTTCTTAATGGCCTACCGAAACACGGTCCATAGCTGAACAGGGCACACACCATACGAGATCTTATTTGGTCAAACAATTCGGTTGCCAAGTGAAGCAAAATTCGGATCCCCACCGACGGAGCCCAGAGAGGTGAACGAGTACGTGAATGACTTACGCAGCAGGATTCGTAAATTGCATGAAGACACCAGAGAAAAGATGAAGCTAGCAAGCAGCCGCATGAAAACTAGGTACGATATCAAGGCGAAATCTTCCGGTTTCAACGAAGGAGATCTGGTTTGTCTGTATAATCCTCAGCGTAAGAAAGGCAAGTCACCAAAATTGCAACAGGACTGGGAAGGTCCATACAAGGTGATAACCCGCATTAATGACGTTGTCTACCGGATCCAGCGTGGGGATCGAGGAAAATTGAAAGTGGTCCATTTGGATAGAATGTGTCATTTCAACGGGATGCTGAATGACGAAGTTGTTCGGGACGAACAACTGTAGGGAGGGAGCAATGTGATAACCACTTAAATGTGAGCAGCGACATCTAGCAGAAAATGTCGAAGACTAGAAGATTTCGATATTGGAATAACAAAGTCTCGACTGGAGAGTGGAATCGAATTTTCTAGCAAATTGGAAATTGTATGGGACGCTGGATGGCGAGGATTGTTCTCGAAGTATGTCATTCGAGTATAAATACCAGCATCCCAAAGGTATGCAACTGAGTTCTAAAGTGTAATTTGAAGTGTTAATTAGGAGAAGTGATTAAGTGGTTTAAGTAAAAGATAAGAAAAGTATAAGTGGTTGAGAAATTGAATTGTACTGAGAGAAAGAATTAAATAGTGAATTGTAACTGTACTGAATAAAGGGATTTGTATTGAAAAGAATAAGTTCTATTATTTGTACCCACACAAACATTTTACAGTATTATTTGGCATCCTCGATTCAGAATATGCTGATTGCATGCAAGGGTGGAAAAAAATGAACTACATCTATCCGATTTATTGAAACATCAGACAACACTAATAGACGCAACGCTTAATATCATGAAAAAGGACCAGCTAGGTATAAACCAACAATTTCACCAGTTAGAAGACCACATTAATCGAATTACCTTGGACGCAAACAACGGACATCAGGAACTCTATCAAACCCAACAACACATGTCATTAGCAATGCAATCAATATTGCTTATCACAAATTTCAATCGTATTCAAACCGCAATTTTAGACGTTGCAAAACACTCTGGTAAACATGTGATCTGCTCTGACAGTCTGTCCACGCTAAATGCAATAAGAAACCCTAAAAAAGACACAGGAATAATCTCGGAGATCCGCAACAGCATCATCAAGGCACCCAAAAAACTCATATTAATGTGGGTTCCAAGCCACATAGGTATATATAAAGGGAAACGAACTAGCAGACACAGAAGCTGGTCTTGCTCACCGTCCCCCGCTGTACCTTTTCGATGCTACCACCAAGCAAGATAGCCTAGGCGTTCTGAAGAACAAACTTGACGCTAAACGAACGAAAATTATCAACATCATTACACGTCCCTCAATCCAGATCGCTCCAGCCCAACATACCCTAACTCCACCTCAAAAACATCAAACACCATCTTCTCAAGACTACGCTTGGGACACACAGTCTTTACACTATGGTCTCAACCTCCTCCTGCGGATCCTCGATCACAAAGAAGTCGTCATCGTCAGCGGCTTCATTTGGATCAATACCTGGAATTGTCAGTTACCGTTCGTTGCCTGTTGTCCGGGCTATTTTAAGACACTGAAGGTCGTTTTGATTTTTTCTCCGAAATAGTTTATTTATTTGCGGAAACATATTCGGGTTGCTGGTGTTTACAACAACGAACCTTGTTGTTCCAATACAAACTTACAGAAATTCTGTAATTCTCTTTTATTAGCGTTTGAATATTTTTAATCGACGAATTCAGTGTCCTAATCTCCAGGTTTTGTCGGTCAGTTAACTGTCTGTACAAGTTTTTAAGTCTTGTCAGAAGTCTACTTTTCTGTCGGTGCAGTGCGTCAATAGTAGGATTGCGGAACAGGTCTTCGTTAGTCGTATGTCGATACCGCGGTATTGTAGTGTCCATAATTTGTTTAATTGTATCGTCCATTTGTTTTAGGTAATTGTCGATCTCCTCGTTTGACAAATTCCTATTGGACGGTGGGTGGAGCGTGTTCGGGGAGAGTGCTCTTGTTAAGGTTGCGGAGAAGCTTGTCCATCGAGTTTTACTGTAGTTGTAAGCATATCTTTGGACAAACTCCTTCAATTCCGCAATTTCGTTGGGAACCGTAATTTCGGTGCTAAAACCGCAATGGTCGCTGTCATACACGAATGCGCGCAGACAGTTTAGCGTTTGTAAATTCGTACCTGTCAGTCGTATACGTTCATCGTACAGCAGTAGGTCCAAATAAGAACCGCCTCTGGGAAACCAAGGGTTAATCGTCGCTTTAAGACCGAGTCTGTACATGACATCGTTCTGACCCCACCAATCAATTCCCGCCGATTATAAAATAATTCTCCCCCGATTCCAGCCTCAGAAGTCATAAAAGCGTGTCGAGCTCTGTAATAAATAGGGTGGATTGTGAAGCCTCAGGTGCAAGAGGCCAAGTACAGCCGCTTTCCACTACGGATCGGGATGTAAACGACGACTGCCTCCAACACCCGGAACCTGCGCAACACGCCCTTGTACACTCTGTGAAATTTTATACCTTCTTTAATGAAGATCGCGACACCGCCTCCACGTTTGGATCTGGGCCGGATTCTTCTTCTAACAATATAATTATTGTACTCCAGTTTGTGCTTATCGGTTAGCTTGGTTTCGCTAGCGAAAAGCACAACAGGAGTTTGGTCTTGTAGCAATTTAAACATCGCGGCTCTTCGTTCGATCCTAATCAATGAATTAACATTCACCGCAAGGACCTTCAAAGTTTGCTCCACCATGTGCGTACCCATTACGACATGTGTTGCGCTAGTCCCGGCAGCCGCGCGTAGATCTGGTCCACCCACTTGGCCTGTTCTTGTACCTGCTGTTGCAGCTGAGCTATCTGTCCTTGGATTGCGAGCAAGATGGCCAGCATGTTAGGTGCAGCTTCCGTTGTTCTCGGCGTTGGCGCCGGAGAAGCAACAGTCGCTTGCTGTACCGTAGCCCCCCTCCCTGACGCCATTTGTGCGTAGGAAATTTGAGACGTGACTGCTGGTGTTTGAAACCTAACGGGTGGACTTTTGACCTCCACCTTCTGCTGCCGAGCCAGTTTTGCTTTTTTAATGTCAGAGAACTTAGGACAACCCCAATAGTTTGTGGTCTGTCCCACGTTCCCACATAATACGCACGAGAGCTGTGTCCTATCGGATGCTCCGTCCTTACCCAGAGCACACTCCTCGGAGCTGTGGTTCTTTGCGCACTTCACGCATCGAGGCAGCATTTGGCAGTTCGACGCGGCGTGCCGAACCTCTGGCAGCGAACGCATTGTATAACGCCTTCACTCCTTTTTAATTTTTCCCAGTGAGGGAAAAATTGATTCTCCTTAGACTATCCAGACGACTTTCGGGACTGAGCTGCACCAGGAAGAACGGCAAACACCGTTTCTCCCGCCTGGCTCTAGCTTTGGTAAATGGCTGTCCTTCACACTCCTTCTCTTTGAGCAGCGCCAGGATCTCCTCAGGATCAGTAGATGATTCCAACCCCTTCAGCATCATCGATTGCCGCTTTTCACACTTCGGTGTGAATGAGTAGTGCTCCGTTGTCGTTTCCTTTAGGAGCTCTTTCACTTTCGCGTAGCCCTCCACTGTATTACAGTGGATGGCATGGCGATCGTTCCCCAATCTCATAATTTTAAAATTATTACCAATGACCAACTTACACAGGTCCTTGGTTGCATTTACTTCTAATTTGTAGGTGTTGATAGGAGGCACCTTCTTCTTCTGCTGCTGCTGTTGTTGTTGTTGTTGTTGTTGTTGTTGTTGTTGTTGTTGTTGTTGTTGTTGCTGCTGTTTTTGTGGCTGCTGTTGTTTTTGCTGATTCCGTTGTTGTGGCTGCTCTTTTTGTTGTTCTTGGTGTTCTTTACGTTTTTGTTGGTGTTGTTGTTGGCTCTGCTTTGGAGCAAGCAGCGTCTGCTGTTGTTGCTGGGATTTTTCTTCCTCTTCCTTCTAACCATTTGCCTTTCTTTGATGGCCAGTACCCTTTCTTGTAGCATTTTGATGCTGCTACTTATGGCCTTCATCTCTTCCTCTTCATCTTCTGACTCTCTCGGTGCCAGTGAAGCGAAGCTATTCCCTTCCCTCGCTCCTCCAAGCAGTTTTACAGAGGAAGTTGGATGGGAGGGACGTTGGACTAAGTTGGAAGTTGGCCTTAGCTTCCTCCTTCTCTTAGCTGTTGGTGTTTGGCTTAAACTGCTTGAAGCCTCACCTGATAATTCAGCAGGTCCCGCTATTGGTATAGCGGACCGCTTTCCACACTCCATCACGTGCTGTTTACTTTTTAATATAAAAAAGAAAAAGAAAAAGTTTTTACACGACGCGGAGTCGAACCCACAACCTCTGCTGTCTCAAGTGAACACACTATCACTTAGCTAATTGGAGCCTAAATCCAATTCGTCAAATGTCTTAATTAAGGGAATCAACTTCCCACTTTCTAGCCGAACACGTTTAAACTCCGCGGAGGTGTATAAACGACTCATCATTGTATATATTAATTAATTAATTGTGTATTTATTTACTATTGTCTCTTTAACTGTTGTTCTGTCTGTGAGTGCACTGTTGCATTGTCGGATAGCTGTTCTATTGATTGATTATCTACTGTTTCCTCTTTCTCATTACTATCAGGAATCCTACTTAAGAAGTCTGTTTTCTTTCCCTTTTACGTATTCTATATCGTATTGGTATTCTTGCAGTTTTAGTATCCAACGCTGGCTCCTCTGACTGAACTCTTTTCCCGTAAACTTTTTATTAAGATATTTGATAGATAGGTGGTCTGTGACAATCTTGAATCTTTTCCCCATAAATACGTTCTAAAATAGGTTAGTTTCCAAAAACCCTTTTACCCTTTATTCTTTTCATGGTCGTTCAATAACGAACGCCATTTTATGAACGCCTCTCGGGTTCATCATAATTTGGTGGTACCCTTTTGCTAAGTCTAATGAAGTGAAATACTGGGCTCTTCCCATTTTATCTAGGGTGCTATCAGTATTAGGTAACAGGTATTTATCGTCAATTGTTATATCATTCAGTTATCTGTAATCTATACAGATTCTGAATTTTTAACGACCCGATTTGTATAGTTTTTTCGCAACTACTACTATTGGAGATGCATACCTGCTGTTAGACTTTCTAATTATGCGCTGCCTTTCCATTTCTTCTATTTGCTTTCTTACTTCCTCTTCATGCCTGGGTGGTAATCTATATAACTTTGCGTTAATTTGCTGTTCAGTTGTGGTTCTATTGTAATTTCATGTGTTATAGTATTGGTTAATTAGTCACCTTCTTTAAAAATTAAACTGTGGAATTGGTTTAATAAGTCTTGTATAGCCTTTTTCTCTTCATTATTCAAATAGCTTAAATCTAGCTCTTCTTAATCAGAGATCAGCTCAAAACAATCCTCGTCTGTTCTGTTATTGGAAGAATAAATTGGTATTATGGCACCGTTAATTACTAAGAGATATTTATTAGCAAAATCAAGAGTTTTGACAATTTTATTCAGTATGTCCATGCCGATTAGGACATCACTATACTTTATAATACTCATTGTAGATCCAGTATCAATTAATGCTTTACATTCTTGTTCGTCAATAGTCAGATCTAGAAAAATGTTTTCCCCGAGGCCTAATTTAGAAAAAACTCGAGCTCGATGTTATGTATCTCTTCTACGTTGGTAGTGCGTTCGATGTTGTGGTTAGAGAGTTGTCGATCGACATAAGAGTCGATTGAGGATTGAGTTGCATTTCTCAATTGTCCTGAAGGGTTAAAAGTCTGATTGGCATCGTTTCGATTATCCCTACTGTTATTGTTTTGTGATGATTTTCGCTACTGTTCTCTCTATGCTGTACCGATTGTCCTGCTCTAGAATTATTGTGTCTCCTTATCTGAGCTGACTCAGGTCTATTTTGTTGGGTATGAGTTTGTGAATTTTGTCGTCTGTGAATATGTACATGGTTTGTCTGTGTGTTGTGATGATTATTTGAGTTAATGTGTGGTTTATTTGTCCTAAACTCCCTTTATACATTACCTTCATCATACCCTATATAGCTGTAGAGTACGGCTTTAATTATATGGAGGTCATAGATATCTTTTATATAGACAAATTCCGTATTGCTAACTGTTTTATTCTGTCCACTATTAATACATAAAATGTATTTCTAGCTTCTTTTTGTTTATTCTCGTATGCAGCAAATGAATTTACATTTTGTATTATTTCTTCTAACTTAATATTAAGATCTGTTATGGAACTTACTTCGAAATAAGCTATTTTTCTTGCGATGTCTTTATAGCTAATTGGAGGTCTGAAATGCAGCTTAAGTAGATCCCTGGTTTGATCCCAAGTTGTTGGTCTATAGTGGAGAAGTAATCCTTTTGCACGTCCTGTTATTTTTGTATGGTAAATCGCCTGCCAAAGTTCAGATTTTTCTGCTTCATTCACTGCTCCGATGTAGTTACCAACTATAATACAGTTAAAAATTGTGTTAATGTCGCACTGTCGCCATCGAATTCACGAATACCAGATATGAAATTTTTTTGAGTATAGGAACAGTACGACTCTGTCTTTGAACTGGATTTCGCGCCATCCACTAGATGACACCCGATCACACAGTGTCATCCGAGTGACATTTTGTTCCAAAATGGATGACACGCTTGCATTGTCATCCGGTTAACATGCCTGGATGACATAGTCGGATGACAGGCGATCACACGAGATGACACTAATGGCACGGATGACACCAATGTCACTGATGACAATTTGTAATTAGTTGTTTGCGAAAAACGAAAACATCAGTAAAATAAAAATAAAACAACAAAAAAGTGTCAGCGAAAAACGCGGAGGGAAAACTACAGTTTGTATGATTATATGGCGCTCATTGTTCGATGAATTTAATCTGCGATCCCTGTAATAATAGAAAAATAATCAACGACTTCAAACGGATGGACGGCCCGCTGCTGATTCGATGTAGAGTCAATCTACGGTGGCGAAATAGATGTAGTCGGCATGGCGTTTGGGTCGGTGTCATTTGTGAGTGAAGACGCCGACTGAGAGTAAATCAATTGCCTGATTCGATCCGCCAAATTGAAGGCGACGTCTTCTGGAAGTCTTCGCAAATGTGATGCGACCAGTTCACCGAACACATAATGCCGATCATTTTGCCTACAATATTTCCCAACACTTCAGCCACCAAATTCTGAAAGCTACCATAATTAGATTTCGAGGACAACGATGGTGATGGCGTTCCCACTGACAACGGCATTTTCGCTGTTTCTTTTTTTTTGCCTTTTTTGGTTGGGCAGCTTTGAGCAATGGTTCAGCATTAGATGAGGCCACGATGCTTTCGCAATTTCGCCTGTCCCTAGGCCTGATTTTCTGGCTCGAAATTTGCCCAAATGGGCTTTAAAATGGCTACGAAGTGATTGCCATTTAAGACGTGCTCGACATCGTCAACACCTTCAATATTTACATTGACCGCCACCTGTTTCCAGGAATCAATTTTGGAGTTCGGAGTTTTGTAATCCTTCCGCCCACTATCCCAAAGGACAGGATTTACCTCAACAGCTGCAATTAAAGCACACTCTGTTTGACGGTCCCAGGAAAATAATATTTTCCTGCACCTTTTTTTTCCTGAAACTGTGGGTGCTTTTTTTTGGCCTCAATAACGGCCTCACAGTCGTTGTCACTCATTATAACACGGAAACAAAAAGAAAATTAACTTTTTCAACGATTCAAACGTGTCATCCGATGTTAGATGACAATGTGGAAAATCAAGTAATGTTATCTATGGGACCTTGTCATTCGGATGACACGCTGTCCAAAAAATTTGGTCATCCAGCCCCAATAGCGATGAGAAGCGATCACACGGTCAACCAAATCAGTCATCTGGATGACATAGAATTCGTGTCATCTGGTGTGTCATCCAGTTGACACGTTCAATGACATGCCGGATGACAGGCGATCACACGGGATGACTACTTTAGAACAAACTCTACGTCATTGTAACGTCAGGATGTCAGCGATTTTCAAGGTCTAAAAGCCTGCCGAATAAGTGCTTTAGATCGTGGTCTGGGATTTCCTTCAGGATGTCGGTACAACACTTTTGGGTGGCTTCCACGGTGCCGAGCTGACCATCGACGAGTGCACACGCACAAGTGCACTCATGAAATTCGCTCCTCGCGTGGAGAAAAAAACAACCGTGTCAAAAAACAATAACAGCGCGCGCGAGTGAACAAAAAAAAATCACTTGTGCGCGGAAGAAAAAATAAAAAACGCGCGAGTGCAGTTCAAATAAGATCAACATCCTTTGTCCCTGGTCTTACTGTTACTTGCACTCAATCACTGCCGTTGCTGTAATATATCCTAATACAGCGCGCGCAGTGACTGAGTGTATAGCGGGTTGTGGGTATAAATTTTGTTTGTGTGCTGATTCCTATTGTTGTAAGGTCATAACACCTACAACAATTTTGTTCGCCAAACCAGTTGGGAATTTTTACATCACAGTTGGTTTTCGTAGCAACAGGTCCACCGGTGATTTGATGGCATGTCTCACCGTGGAACCAAAAGTGGAACCAAAGCCTACACCAATGGAGAAAGCAAGATAGTTACACTTGGTATTTCTAAGGTATTTGACAGAGTCTGGCGTCAGGATCTTTTGTCGAAAATGCGTGCTTTTGGGATAGATGACTCTCTTCTTCAATGGATTAGAAATTATCTTCAATTCAAGTTATCTTAGATGGTTTCAAGTCTGATGTTTACAAAATAAATGCTGGTGTGCCCCAGGGCTCCGTTCAGTCTCCGAAAGTCTTTTTAATTTTCATCAATGATCTCTTGTCTGCTACTTCTAATCCAATATATTCGTTTGCTGACGACAGAACTCTCCGCTTTTCATATTCGTTTCCGAACTCACGTCCCTAAATTACGTCATTAAATTCTAATATTAGCAGCATAACCAATTGGGGAACTATCAACAAAGTGGAATTTAATTCTTCCAAAATACAATGCTGTCTGCTGTCGTTAAAGCGAAATATAAACACCCAGCCACTATCCATGAATGGC
The DNA here is from genome assembly GCA_949129095.1 of Volucella bombylans. NCBI lineage: Eukaryota > Metazoa > Arthropoda > Insecta > Diptera > Syrphidae > Volucella > Volucella bombylans. The sequence goes on from OX422141.1 coordinate 67,329,229, forward strand.
ACTTGCATCGTTGAAACCAAAAAACTTTCCACCCTGGGTATGTGTGTCAACAGCAACTTACGTTGGAATGACCACATATTCGATGACGCCAAAAACTCCGCGAAATGTCTATGTTTCCTCAAGCGATGTAATAAATATTTCACCCCCTCTGATCTGGCCTCAATATATAAGGTGCTTATCCACCCGAAATTGGAGTACAATGCTCACATTTGGTCAGGTGCTCCTAAGACCCCTTTGCACTTGCTAGATAGTCCAAAACCGCGCGATAAAACTCATAGGCGATGACAATATTATACAGGCATTCGACGCCGTCGAACACAGACGTAATGTCTCCTGTCACACCTTGATGTATCTCTAATTTCACCACCAGTGCTCCACCGAAATTGGCAATAACATTCCACCCCTTCTAACTTTTAACTGTAACAACCGTCTCGCTATGAATGCTCATCAGTATACCTTCAAGCCCACTTTCGGACGTACTCTGAAATATCGGGATTCGTTCCTAAGCCGTACAACTCGCTTACGGAATGCCCTGCGGTGCTCTTTATTTCCTAGTCACTACAACTTTCAAACATTTAAAACCAACGCACATCGGTATCTCTCTTTTTTCCCTCCCTAACTTCCCCTCGCCCGCGCTATGTGTAAACATCTTAAGGGTACACAAAATTCTTGTGCCAGTTAAAGACGTATTCTCACTCCCTGCCTATTCCGTCATTCTTATCGAATCACCAGGTTACATCATCATTTAGGAATGTAAACAACATAACCACCGACATCACTTAATGAAGTCGAAAGACATAGATATAAGAATTTAGAGTAGCTTAGAGTGCCTGCGTGGGGCCAGTAAGTTAGTATAAGATTGTTAAGTAATTGTAAGCTAGCATTTAAGCATTTTTTGTTAGTATGTAAGAGTTAATGATTAAGAAAATAAAAACAAAGTTTTTGGTCCACGTCGAGCCGGATTATATTTTTTTGGTGAATCGTCGCTCTTCGGAATATACAGTTCACAAATCACCTCAAAACTAATTTAGATCGATTAAAATCTAGCTGTACATTCATCTTTGGAAATTAACGCAATTGCCTTTATTCACATTTCTTACTTGGTTTCGCCGGTACAGCTATCTTTACAATTGACTTGCACGTGGAATAGACTCATAAAAACCTTTCGTTAGCCTTGATTATTTATAATAACAAATCGAATTCGCCTATTCATGTGACAATTTACAATAAGGTGAATATAGACAAACTTGTATTTTCGCTCTTATCTAAAACCACGAAAAATTCGAAAATTGTTCGTATTAAAATGACATCGAAAGTCTGGCTTTCAGTTCTTCGCGCAACCCGAGGCAATCTTAAGGGTTCATTAACAAGATTGGCTCAATTCACTGAAACCATTACAGAGGACATGTCGCTTGACGTTATTCAATTACGCATTGCGAAAGTCGATGAACTATGGAATCGATTTAAAGCTTCCCAAGAAAAAATGTTTGAGTTCATGGACGAGGACGGTTACGTTGATCCCGAACCAGAATTCGAGGAATTTGAGTCAAAGTGTCTTCTGGTCAAATCAGTTCTTCTTTCTGCATTGCGTGAAAGGAATAAGTGTGCAATCGACGTAACTCAAACAATTCCACAAAATACTATCGAACAACTTGTTAATGCAAGTCAATCTCAAGCCAACGATTGTCTTCCCAAAATTCATATCGAACCGTTTTCGGGTACCTATGGAGATTGGCCAGCATTCCGTGACATGTTTGAAAGCTCAGTACACAATAAACCAAATATATTTCTTCGCTCTTGTCTGCTTGGTGAAGCCTCAAATCTACTTACCCACATTCCTATATCGGACGCTACTTATGAACAGGCATAGGAAAGGTTAGAAAGAAGATATAATAGGCCACGGTATATAATCAACAGTTTTTTGGAAACCCTTGCTCAGCTACCATCTATGCATTCTTCGAACGTTAGAGCTCTACGGAAGATATCGGATAACGCTGATGAGGTAATACGTGGTCTCAATGCACTAAACTCATTTGAAAGGGATCCGTGGATAATTTTTACTCTTATAGGCAAAGTAGATTCAGATACTCGGCAGGCTTGGTCAGCTGACAGTGTTGGCATTGATTGTCCTACTATTGGAGATTTTTTAACCTTTTTGAAACGTCGTTGTGAAGCACTTGAGTCCTACAAAGCAGCTTTTCGTGAAGCAACCAAAGGAAAATCTGTGGCTGTGAGAAGCATGCATGTTTCGTCAACAGCACACTGCCAAAAATGTAACGCTTCACATTCGCTTACACATTGTCCAGAGTTTCTTGCTTTGAATATTGAAGCAAAGAGAGATTTGGTGAAATCCAAAAGGCTTTGTTTCAATTGTCTACGTGCTGGTCACAATTCGTCACATTGCCAATCAAAGTTTCCATGCAGTTAACTTTCCCCATTTTCGAAAACAAACTTTATTGCCGACTGCCGTTGGTAAGGTTTTGGATGGAAACGGACAGTATCAATCCGTTCGCATATTAATAGATTCTAGATCACAGGTTTATTTTGTCACCGAATCGTGCGTCCAAAAACTTGGACTTGACGAAAGAACGCTCGCATAGCAATTACTGGAATTGGCTCAACCAGCGCCGGAAAATCCAGGGGTCTTGTTTCAATGATTATCGGCTCTTATTTTGATTCAGTCACTATCGCGGTTGATACTTTCATCTTATCAAGTCTTACGTCAGCGTTGCCTACAGTTTCATTTGATGTTAAGGATTGGAATCATATTTCCAACCTCAATTTGGCTGACCCGTTCTTTAATCAAACCAGTCCAATTGATATTTTGCTTGGTGCCGATAAGGTTTGGGATATCCTGAAAGGCGATGTTGTTCGTGGTTCACGCGGACACCCAATTGCACAAAATACAATCTTTGGTTGGGTGCTGGCAGAAAAATTACTTTCGGACACGGAGTACAATATACATTCTCATCATTCAATCGTCGACATTGACTTAAGTTTGCAAGCCTTTTGGACAATTGAGGAGGTGGACCCCACATTACTTGTTTCGAAAGAGGATAGGGATATCGAGAAGCATTTTATAGAAACCCATCGACGAGACAGTCGATGGTGGTAAATACGTCGTCAGTCTTCCCTTTAAGATCAAAACACATTTCGGAGACACTCTAAAAGGCGCACACTCGCGATTGAAGGCTATGGAAAGTAGGTTTTCGAAGGATACAAGGCTCCATTAATCGTATTCTAAATTTCTGGACGAATATTTGGCTTTACGTCACATGGACCGAGTTCCTTCTACAGAGATATCGAAGCCAAATGTATACTATCTGCCACATCATGCTGTATTCAAGCCGGACAGTCCTTCTACCAATTCGCTCATGATTGGGCCACCTGTACAACGTAATCTTTTTTCGGTTTGCGTTAGATTTTGACGCCATAATTATGTCTTTACGGCAGACATCATAAAGATGTTCCGTCAAATCTGGGTAGCAGATGAAGATGTTGATTATCAACAGATACTGTGGCGAAAATCACCAATAACACCGGTAGAACACGTTCGTTTACGCACTGTGACATATGGAACATCTTGCGCTCCGTATTTTTGGATACGGGCTCTCCAAGAACTGGCGCGCGTTTATCGTGGAGACTATCTTGTCGAATCAGAGATAGTTCTTAATGACTTTTACGTCGATGATGTAGTGTCGGGTGGCAACTCACTCCCTGATATCGTATTTAAAAAGCAACGTCTTGTCGAACTTCTCTCTTAGAATTAAGCAAGTGGCAAAGCAATTGCGCGGAACTACTTCAAGAAGAACAAATGCAAAGTGATTGTGTTTCGATGGATGAAGAAAATGATTCGTGGGTGAAAGTTCTTGGTCTCTACTAGAACTCTAATTGCGATTGTTTTTCGTTTCGATTTAACTTGTCTCCCCAAGAATCTAATACCAAACGCGAAATTTTAAGGGATATTGCAAGCATTTTCGATCCTCTCGGGTTTCTAGCACCGTCGGTCGTTCAACCTCAAATACTCCTCCAACAACTTTGGCATCAGAAGCTTAACTGGGACGATCTGCTCCCAAATTCCATCGCTGCACAATGGTCTAACAGTCGTCAGCAGCTTTATATGCTGACTCAAATTAACATTCCTCGATCTATCGGCTTTCCCCTTTCAAATGAATCGTTTCAACTACACGGTTTCTCTGACACTTCGGTATCCGCGTATGCTGCGGTTATATATTCTCGTTACGTGCTTCCGAATGGACATATTAAAAACAATATTGTTGCAGCTAAGACTCGAGTTCCCCCATAAAGCAACTTACAATCCCTCGCTTGGAAATGTGTGGAGCACTCTTGCTCGCACGATTGCTCGTCGCAGTACAAAAGATCGCTAAATATGACCTGTTCGAATGTATTCGCTGTTGGAATTTATGTTGCACTTATATAAGCAAAGTGGCAAGACTGATTTAAAAGAGATACATAAATGAAGTAGCATATGAACATTATAACTCTTTTGTTATTATAACTCCTTCTTCTTCCTTCAGTCCTAAGCGCGAAGAGACGTTATTTTGTAACAGGAACAAATATAATAAAGTATCCCACATAAAGGTATTAAACTTATTTTATTTTTTGGCCCAATAGGTTGTGGGCCCAGGCCAGAACAATTAAAAAAAAATAGCTCTGCACATATGTATACTTATTACTGCGACCATGGCGGGCAGTGCAGTAAGAATCGAGCTATTAAGCTCGGAAAACTACGACACGTGGAAGTTACAAATGCGGAAGATTCTGATCAAGAATGATTTGTGGGGATACGTCGATAGAAGTATACCATGCCCTAAAGTAGAAGACGAAGGAGGGGCAAACATAAGAAAATGGAAGCATTTCGATGCGAAGGCATGCGCGGATATAACTCTAGCAATGAGTCCATCAGTCGTCGTTCGTCGCAGCCTAGCAAAGCGTGTGTGTCTCTCTTGTCGTGCAGAACAACTCGGTTCCGTCGCTCTCCAAATAAAAGGATTATTTTCTAAAACCTAACCTCAAACTAATTTTTTACATAAAATGGCCGATCAACTAACAGAAGAACAAATCGCCGAATTCAAAGAGGCATTCTCGCTATTCGACAAAGACGGCGATGGCACCATCACAACAAAGGAATTGGGAACAGTTATGCGATCGCTAGGACAAAATCCAACAGAGGCCGAACTTCAGGACATGATAAATGAAGTCGACGCCGATGGCAATGGAACAATTGACTTTCCTGAATTCTTAACAATGATGGCACGTAAAATGAAGGACACCGATAGCGAAGAAGGAATCAGAAAAGCCTTCAGAGTATTCGATAAGGATGGCAATGGATTCATTTCAGCGGCTGAATTGCGCCATGTGATGACAAATCTTGGTGAAAAACTAACAGATGAAGAAGTAGACGAAATGATCCGAGAAGCTGATATCGATGGTGATGGTCAGGTCAATTACGAAGAATTCGTGACTATGATGACATCGAAGTGAGCTGGTAAATTACTTCTTTTTAAGCCTTTCTATTTGTTTAAGATGTTGATGAAGACTGTAGCTGTGCGCACCAACATCGTGCGACGCTGTTGCTATGGATAACATTACTAAAAAAGAAAAAAAAATTATATAAAACAAAAAAACAAATTATTAATTAAATTTAAATAAAAATAATACAAAAAAAAATATACAAAAAGTCTATATAAATGAAGCAAAAAACCAACAACAACAAACAAATCTTATTGTATAATTCAATTTTAAATTTAATGATAAACAAAAACTTAATAAAAAACCACTAAGAAAACAAACAAAAAAAACCAACAACTTTCGATACAATTGAATTAAAACAAAAAACAAAACAGACGTCTAAAAAAACAAAAAAAAACACCTTAACTGTAACACAATTTTAATTAAGAAACTAAAAAAAAAAACAAAAAAAAAATATATAAGAGAAATGGAATGAAGAAAATTACAAACAAGTTTTAAGAAATAAATACTTTATCGCTATAAACTAAAAAAACAAACAAACACACAGAGAAACACGTACATTATGACACGCAAACACTTTTCTTAACACAAAAGAAAACAAATAAAAAGAGCGAGAATAAAATGAAAATGGCATGTATGATAATGATAGAAAAGAAAAAAAGAAAATATTGTCCTATAATGTTAACATACCATATATGTACATGCTGCGCGTCTTAAAGAAAGCAACATAAAGAATTGTATCTTCTAAACTTCCTTCTTGAATTCCACTTTAAGAAACAAAATAAACAAAATAACATGAAAACAAAAGAAATTATAAAACAAAAACATATTTATCTCTTCTTTCTCTTTATACTACTATTTCATTCCTGAAATGTCATTTTTTTACGTAATCTTTCATTATACAACTCTCCAATGTTCACCACCACCACCACCCCCTTTTTATTATTAGTTATTAAAAATTTAATAATCATTTGATTTGGTTTGTTCTACGTGAGAAATAAGAAATTTTGCTTTTTGTTTTACTTCATAGTTTTGTTTTATTTCAAAAAGAGAATATCGAAAAATATATATTTCTACTTCTAACCATCCACACAACATCTCACAGTCTGTTGAGCCGGACAGAAAGGAGGTAGAGAAGCATCTTTACATCTAATTTTCGTATATCCTTTGCCCACTTTTTTTTCTCCATCCTCCCCCTATTGGAGACAACAAGTTAAAAAAAAAATAAACACGCCATAACAACCACACACTACTCAATCTTATGACACAAACAATATTTAACAAAACAAAAATATTAAATTCACTACAACCACCTGATCAAAAACAAAAAAAAATTATATAAGGATACATGAAAACTATAATCGTTTATTTATTTTTCTTCCCTTTCGTTGAATTTATGATTTGTGCCCCCTCATTTCTGACACGTCATAGTCCTTTTTTTTTTTGTTTTTTTTTTTTGGTTTATTTTATAATAACTAGGTCTTATAAAGGATGGACAAACATCGACACAAATATGGGAAATGCTAAAAGGCACCTACCAGTCAAAAGGACCAGCAAGAAAAGCTGCTCTACAAAAGAAGGTGGCACTTTCGAGAATGAAAGAAGGTGAAAAAGTGCGTGGTCACTTAAACGAATTTTTCGAATTTTGCAGACTAAAAGAAATCGGTGTTGTTGTTGGTGATGAGCTTCTGGCGATTCTTCTTTTATATAGTTTACCAGATTCGTTGTGCTCTGGAAACAAGAGACGAACTCCCATCTCCAGATGTACTTCGCGTGAAAATTCTCGAAGAATACGAGTCTCGAATTGCAAAGGAGGGAAGAAGAGATCATGAGACGATGTATACAAAAAGTTTTAACGAAAGGAAGCAAACAGAAAAAAAAGACACTAGTTTCGGTAAGAAATTTCAAAAGAATTTTGTATCATCAAAAGAGAGAAAAGAACGACAAGGTTCTTGCTACCGATGTGGAAAGGTCGGACATTTCGCGCGAAATTGCTTCTCCAAGTTGTCATCGACAGAATTACACTGTGCGAAAAAAGCAGAAGTTGAATCAGAAGAGTTAGCTTGGAGTGTTGCAGACACTACTCTTTTCACCAATGAAAAGGACAACAATACTGCCTGGTGTCTGGATAGTGGTTGCACTGCTCACATGACATGGGAAAGAAAAAACATTAAAAATTTGACGTTTATGAATAAACAATTGAATTTAACTAACAATAATAAAACTACAATTACAGGTACAGGAAATGTTTCTCTTCTGGTAGATGAAAAAAGAAAAATTAATCTTTCAAATGTTCTATACGTATCGGACTTGAGAACGAATTTGCTATCTGTAACAAAATTTACAGACGAAGGATGGAAAGTGAATTTTAATAAAAATGATGCAGTTGTGGCAGACGCAAACGATGAAATTATGTTACGAGCAAAGAGGGAAGGAAATTTATATTATGTTATGCAAGACCACGATTCCGCGAACACCGTCGTCGACAACAGAGATACACAAATGGACATTTGGCACCGAAGATTAGGTCATTTGAATAAACGCGATCTGAAAATAATGATAAAAAGGCATATGGTGATAGGTGTGAATAGCAATTCAAAGTTGTCAAGATGAGAAACTTGCCTTAGTGAGAAACAGGTGCGTTCAAGTTTTCCGCAAGCAAAGAGAGAAAGGTCTGTAGATCTTTTAGAAGTAATCCATAGCGATGTGTGCGGTCCTATGAAAAATGCTTCTCATTCGGGAGAAATATACTTCCTGACATTTATTGACGAAAAGTCTCGTTGGTGTGAAATTTATTTCCTCAAACAGAAATCAGAAGCATTAGCAGCATTTTGTAAATACAAAGCCTTTGTAGAAAATTTTACAGGAAAGAGGATAAAATTCTTACAGACAGATAATGGGGGTGAATATTGCAGTCATGAATTTAACAATTATCTTTCGAAGAACGGTATTAAGAGACGACTCACCGCACCGTATACGCCACAGCATAATGGTTTGGCCGAGAGAAAAATATAACATTAATAGCAATGGTAAGGTGCATCATGAAGTTTGCGGGTGCGACTCCAATTTTCTGGGCAGAGGCAATTCTAAGCGCGTGTTATATTCGCAATAGGTGCCCTACGGTATCTCTCGGGGGTGATACTCCATATAAGATTTGGACAGGTAAAACACCTTCTGTCACTCATATGAAAATCTTCGGTACGAAAGCCTATGTTTTACGAAAAGGTCAACCGAGAGAAAGATTCGATTCAACATCAGAGAAGTGTATATTCTTAGGATACTCAGCAGAAGCAAAGGCATATAGAATGTGGTCTCCAAGCTCGAGAAAAGTAATCATCAGTAGAGATGTTAAGTTCTTAAATGAAACCGGTTTTTGCGAACAGAAGAATGTACGAAATGAGAACATTGATAATTTTACAAAGGATAAGTATGTTGACGTTGAATTGAAACAAAGTTTTGCAGAGCATAAAGATCCTGAAAATTCCTTGAAAGAACAACTACTAACAGAGAATCAGAAAACTATAAATTGCAACAAAGATAATAGAAATGAAACAAATTTAAGCCCACGAAAAATCTATCATACTCGTTCTTTTACAAAGAACTCAGTCACCGAAAAGTCTGGTCATGACACTAACAACACACAACGCGAAAATGAAGATTTAATTTTTGACGGCGTTACTGACATGGCGAATCTAATTAGTGTTGATGAATCTGCAACGATTCAAGAAGCGATGAAAAACCTGATGCTGTGTTTTGGAAGTCTGCAATAGAGAAGGAATTTTTGGCTCAAATAAGAAACGAAACGTGGAATATCGTCGAGCGTCCTAAAAATCGGAAGGTCATTGGTTGCAGATTTGTTTTTCGAACAAAAGACAATACTGTAAAAAAGGTACTCGTAATACTAGTGGCAAGGGGATGTTCCCAGCGTCCAGGAGAGGACTACGATAAAACATTTTCACCTGTTGTGCGTTCTGACGTTTACTGTCAGCTTTAGCGGTTGAATGTAATTTAGAAATTCACCATATGGACGTAGTGACAGCATACGTATCTAAATGGGGAATTAGAGGAAGATGTTTACATGGATATTCCGGAGCAGCTTATGCATTTCTTAAGACAGATTACATCTGAAAATCTTGTAACAGATAAACTGACAACCGAGGACCAGCAGAAAATACAAACTATTTCTAGAAGATTGTTAAATGATTTCGAATCTTATGAAGATCCAGTATGTTTGTTGAGAAAAGCTCTTTATGGACTCAAGCAGTCTGGATTAAAATGCATCTAAAGTTAACCAAACTCCTAAAAGAACTTGGACTAAAACCATCAAAACAAGATCCTTGTTTATTTTTTGCACGTAATAAAGATGACTTTTAAAATGAAAGATCTCGGAAGAGTTAAAAAATAAAAAAATTATCACAAAAAAGCTATGCGGAGGCTGTATTAAAACGTTTTGGAATGGCAGATTGTAAGCCAGTGAACACGCCAATGGATTTAAGTCACAAACTAAGAAAACCCGACAGTATTAACTATGCAGAAATGAACAAATTTCCTTATCAACATTTAATCGGTGCTCTGATGTATTTGGCGGTAACTACAAGACCTGATATAGCCTTTGCTTGCAGTTAGTCTTATGAGTCAGTTCAATTCAAATTACGACGAAGAACATTGGAAGGCCTTGAAGAGAATTTTGAGGTATATAAAAGGTACTCTTGATTATGGTCTTTTCTATTCACATACAGGTCTACAGTTGTATGGAGTATTGTAAATGAAGTCGAAAGACATAGTTATAAGAATTTAGAGTAGCTTAGAGTGCTTATGTGGGGCCAGTAAGTTAGTATAAGATTATTAAGTAATTGTAAGCTAGCATTTAAGCATTTTTTGTTAGTATGTAAGAGTTAGTGATTAAGAAAATAAAATGCATATAAAACTAAAAAAAAAACTTGTATGGAGTAGTTGATGCTGATTGGGGCCAGAATCTCTTAGACCGAAGATCGTATTCTCCATATGCTTTTATTCTTGCCGGGAGAGCAATTTCTTGGGAAGCACGAAAGCAACGCATTGTGGCACTATCCAGCACTGAGACCGAATTTATGACGATGACTGGAGCAACTAAAGAAGCCCTTTATTTGCAAGGAATCTTAAATGAAATCGATGTCCCCATCAATTGCATCAAATTATACAACGACAACCAAGGTGCATTAAAATTGGTACAGAACACAGGCCATAGTTCAAAGACAAAACATATAGATATAAGGCACTTCTTCATACGCGATTGTTACCAAAATAGACAAATTGATATTGCATACATGCCAACCGAGAGTATGCCAGCAGATATAATGACAAAAGGTCTTAACAATTCAAAGCATTTTAATTGTGTAACGCATTTGGGTCTGAAGAAGACATAATAATTTAATTTGTTTATTTTAATTTATACTCTTGCAACTTTGAGAGGGGTGTGTTGCAATTATGTTGGACTTATATTTATAAGCAAAGTGGCAAGACTGATTAGAGATACATAAATGAAGTACCATATGAACATTTCTTTCTTTTTCGTTATTATAACTCTTTTATTATTATAACTCCTTCTTCCTTCCTTCAGTCCTAAGCGCGAAGAGACGTGTATTTTGTAACAGGAACAAATTTAATAAAGTATCCCACATAAAGGTATTAAACTTATTTGTGACTCGCAGGTTGGTCTTTCATGGCTCTCGTCTCCTTCTCGTCGTTGGGATATTTTCGTGAGAAATCGAACAGCTGAGATCCTAAATACAATCCCAAGGAGCATATGGTTCCACGTTAGGTCGGATCAAACTCCTGCAGACTGTGCTTCACGCGGTATAGCACCGTCCGTCTTAATTAAACACCCCATCTGGTGGACAGGACCTCATTGGTTACGGCAAAATGAAAATGACTGGCCTGTCATTAAAAAGATTGAAGAACATCCAGATTGTAAGAACGAGGACAAAAAGCATTATCACCATTCGTTTCCAACTTTCAATATCGATCACATATTTGATTCCTTATCATCTCGCGTATCTCGGTGGCATCGTTTGATTCGAATTACAGCTTTTATTTTCCGCTGTATCTCTAAGTGTCGAAAGCAGTCACATGCAGCAACAGAAATACTTCAAGCCACGGAAATAAACGACGCGAAGTGTTTTTTAATAAAATGGCTTCAAAATCAAAGTTTCGGAGACTCTATCGCATTTTATAAGAAACACGATAATTTCGCGAAAAATAATAAAATTGCTTGTCTTGCTCCCTTTCCAGATGATGATCAAATTTTACGCGTAGGAGGCAGAATCCAACAAGCAGATCTTTCATTCGACACCAAACATCCCATTATTCTACCCAGGGAGCATAACATTACCAAGCTGATTGCTCTTGATTCTCATCACCGTTTTCTACACCCTGAAGTTACAGTGCTGTTCGTCCTTATTCGGCAGGAATTTTGGATCCTCGGCTGTAGGAATCTTCTGCGCAAGATAACGCACGATTGTGGAAAATGTTTTCGACAACGGAAATTAACGGCAACGCAAATCATGGGAAACCTTCCGGGGGCAAGGATACAGAAAAGTAGACCGTTTACACACTGTGGATGTGACTATGCTGGGCCGATTTTCCTCAAAACGAAATTTGGTCGAAAAACTCAAACTTCAAAAGGCTACATTTCTTTGTTTGTTTGCCTTGTGACTTAAGCTATTCATTTGGAGCTCGTCAGCGACTTAACTACCAATGCCTTTCTCGCAGCACTCCGTCGTTTTATCGCTCGTCGTGGGAAACCTTCGCATATGTACTCGGATAATGGTACTAATTTCCGTGGATCTGCAAAAGTGTTGTCTGATATGCACAAACTGACATTGTCTGAATATCATAACTCCCTAGTTTCAGAGTCCCTTGCTCGCGATGCCATTACCTGGCACTTCAACCCTCCTTCCGCACCACACTTCGGTGTCTTGTGGGAAGCGGGGGTTAAATCTGTTAAACAGTATCTAAGACGTGTCATTGGTCCAGACATCCTTACTTTTGAAGAGTTATATACCCTTTTAACTCAAATTGAAGCCGTACTAAATTCTCGTCCTTTGTGTCCAAGCTCCGACAATGATTTAGATCCACTAACTCCATGTCATTTCGTTCTAGGTTAATCATACTCAGCTGTTCCTGAACCTTCATCGGATATCCCGCAAAATTGACTTTTATGCTGGCAAGCCATTCAAGCCAAGTTGCAAGGATTTTGGAAACGCTGCTAGTAGTAAAGGAATCCAATCTACCACCCGGCAAGTGTGCCATGGGGCGAGTCATTTTAATCCACCCAGGTGAAGATAATCGTATTCGAGTTGTCACAGTACGCACTGCTACTGGAAACCTAATTCGGCCGATACACAAGCTGGCACTATTACCTTTAGCCTGAAACTTTGTTCCATGGGCGGGGGAATGTTTGGAAATATCTTTATGTAATAATGTATTGTAATAATTTAACTCCAATTTGAATTCATCCAAAAGTTATAAACTAACAAACATCATCCATTTACCCTATTTTGCTTTTTTCTGCAATTTTACTGTTCTTTCTCTCACTAATAAGTATTGCATTCAAATCGTATATACTTTTCAGAGTACCGAGTCGACCACCGTCGAGTGCACAGCTCCACCAGTGCACTCGCAATATTGTTGTGTGCTGTGCAGCAAAAAAAAAAAAAAACGCGCGCGTGCAAAAAAAAAATATACAAAAACAAAAAAAAGTGCAGTGCAGTGACTGATAAGCAAAATATCACACAGTGCGGGTATCCCACCTCACCCGCTCCTAGTCGAAGTACTGTTGCTTGCACTCAGTCACTGCCGTTACTGTATTTACCATTTTACCATAAGGTACGGGCAGTGGCTGAGTGTATGTAACAACTGATGGATAGTGGGGTTGTGAGTGAAAATTTTGTTGGTGCACTGTTTCATATTGTTGTAAGGGCATAACACCTACAACAATTTGATTCGGTAAACCAACGTCAGAATTTCCACTTCGCAGCCTTGCTTAGTATCGTCGGTGTTTGTGTTTTCTGTGTTTGTCTGTGATTATGACTAGGGAATTCAGGGTAGACGTAGCCAATATACACGGGCTAAAAAGTAATCACTTTTCTGCGTACGTCCACGTCTGTAAGTACAGACCAGCTGTTTTGGCACTTAGTGAAACACAGGTAGATCCCCGCCCACACCTCTCAGATCATTCTGATCTGAAGCTACCTGGCTACGAACTAGTGCCATTATTCTTCTCTCACCGCGGTCTCGCCATTTATGTGCGTAGTGATGTAGCTTACCAAACTCCACCACAATGTGATCCATGTTCCAATCCGGAATTCAACTTCATGTGGTTAAAATTCCATCTCCGTAAGCAAATTATACACTACTGCTTTATTTATAGAAGCCCCAAACTGGACAGCAATTCAACCTTTAACGAGTTTGATGCGCTGTCTGACTCCATTCAAAGAATTGTATCCCTGTATCCTCATACTGAAATCGTTATTACGGGCGACTTCAATATACACAATTCTGGGTGGCTTCGACATTCTGGACAGACAACACCCGAAGGACGGTGTGTTGAGATCTTCGCTGCGGAAAACAACCTAACGCAGCTTTTAAATGAGCCCACGCGAATACCAGACGTTGATAGTCATACCGCCAACACCCTGGACTTGTTTTTAACTTCTCACCCTTATAAGTACACCATTGATGTGCTCTCCCCTCTAGGCTCGTCGGATCATTGTGTCATATCAGATAATTTCTCGTACACCGACCACACAGTTAGAGAAAAAATTCCTAAAAGAACCGTATGGCAATACGAGAAAGCCAACTGGAGCGGTCTTAACAGCTTCTTTAGGAATTTTAACTGGTCGTTATGCTTCCTCGATAACGACGTGGATGCCGCTGCTGATATGATTACAGACACCATTCTATTTGGAATGAGATCCTTTATTCCTCATCGGATGAAGAGTATCAAACCAAAAGAAAAGGCATGGTACGACTCGAGCTGTAAAGAGGCCGTCAGGGTTAGAGAAATGTTTTTTCGGTCCTACAAGACCAACCCGACAGAGGAAAACCGAAAAAAATTCAAACGAGCCAGAAATGACTGCAACGCCTTTCTTATGCGTGTGAAATTCCTATACGACCAAAAATTGAGGCAAAAAATACTGCAATGTCCCAAAGGCAGTAAAAATTGTTGGTCGTTCGTCAAAAACATTAGAAATTCCGCCTCATCCTCCATCCGAACGCTCATTTACAATGACATTCCAGCTGTCAGCTCTTTGGATAAGGCCAATCTGCTTGCTGCACACTTTGCGGCCAGCTCAACACTCCCAGATTGTGCTTTGTCTCCGCCTACACTTGAGTGCGTCGAATCTTCAATGGGACGAATCTACTTTCGCACTCGTGTAGTAGCAAGAGTACTTAAAGATCTCAACATACATAAATCCGCTGGTCCAGATGGTATATCTCCCCTTCTTCTGAAGAGGTGTTCTTCCTCGCTGGCAAAACCACTGCGTAAGCTTTTTCATCAATCCTACACTTTAGGACTCTTCCCGAGCAGACGGAAAACAGCATTTGTCCAGCCCGTCCCTAAAAAAGGCGAATCATCTTCTCTCTCCTCCTACAGACCCATTGCACTTACGTCCCTTCTTTCCAAGGTCATGGAAACACTGATAAATCGTCAGCTCATGGAATATCTCGAAACACGAAAACTTCTCAATGACCGGCAGTACGGTTTTCGTAGCAACAGGTCCACTGGTGATTTGATGGCATGTCTCACCGAAAAGTGGAACCAAAGCGTACATCAATCTGGCGAAAGCAAGATAGTTGCACTTGATATTTCTAAGGCATTTGACAGAGTTTGTCATCAGGCTCTTTTGTCGAAAATGCGTGCATTTGGGATCGACGACTCTCTTCTTCAATGGATTAGAAATTACCTTTCGGAACGTTCAATTCAAGTTGTCTTGGACGGTTTCAAGTCTGATATTCACAAAATAAATGCTGGTGTGCCCCAGGGCTCTGTTCTGTCACCGACACTCTTTTTAATTTTCATTAATGATCTCTTGACTGCTACTTCTAATCCAATATATTCCTTTGCTGATGACAGTACTCTCTGCTTTTCATATTCGTTCCCGGACTCACGGCCCTGCTCTCGGCTGTAGTACGAGAACGGCAGCGTATGCTAAGCTCATTAAATTCTGATATCAACAGCATAACCAATTGGGGAACTATCAATAGAGTGGAATTTAATGCTTCCAAAACACAATGCTGTCTGCTGTCTTCAAAGCGAAATTTAAACACCCAGCCATTATCTATGAATGGCACTTGCATCGTCGAAACCGAAAAACTTTCCATTCTCGGTATGTGTGTCAATGACAACTTACGTTGGAATGACCACATATTTGATGTCGCCAAAAATGCTGCGAAATGTCTAGGTTTCCTCAAGCGATGTAAGAAATATTTTACCCCCTCTGATCTGGCCTCAATATATAAGGCATTCATCCGCCCAAAATTGGAGTACAACTCCCACATCTGGTCAGGTGCTCCTAAAACATCTCTGCACCTGCTAGATAGGATTCAGAACCGTGCGATAAAACTTATTGACGATACTAATATCAGTCAATCAATGGACACCCTCGAACACCGACGAAATGTCTCGTGTCTCACTTTGTTTTATCGCTATTTCCACCACCAGTGCTCCACTGAAATGGCCAGTAGCATTCCGCCCATTCAAACTATCAACCGTAACACCCGTCTCGCTATGAATGCTCATCAGTATACCCTCAAGCCCATTTTCGGACGTACTCTAAAATATCGTGATTCGTTCCTAAGCCGTACAACTCGCTTATGGAATGCCCTGCCGATCTCTGTATTTCCTGGTCGTTATAACTTGCAAACATTTAAAAACAATGTACATCGGTACCTCTCTTTTCTTCCTCCCTAAATTTCCTTTGCCCGCGCTGTGTACAATCACCTTAAGGGTACTCAAACCCCTTGAGCGCGCGCTCATTATAAAAACAAAAAAAAAAATTGTATAACAGTTGAAAACTTTACTCATTTCTGTAAATATCATAAATGCCTTTTGCCGTTCACTTGGATTACTATTAAATACACATTTTAAATTTTTATACATTTTGGTCTAAGTTTTTCGTCGTTCGACTTTCTGCTGTTTCTCTTCTGGGTGCTGGTCCTTTTAACTAATTTTGCATTTTAATTCCCAAACATCATCAATGAAAACACCTTTGGAGATTGTATGTAATCTCTAAACACATAACATTCCGTAACTATCGTTCAAGAAATCGAAAGACAACTTAAGAACGTCGGCACTAGTACGACAAAATTTAGCACAATCTGTTGCAAGACCATCTCTAACATAAACTGCCACACTTCCAGCTGAATAATTTTCATTACATTTACCAAATGGAGTATATCCAGAAATGGAATAAAAATCTAATTCATTTTCACAAATCCAAATCTCACTCAGAACAATTAACAACAGGTAAATTCTTGAAAGTTTCTAAATGTGCTACGAAGGCTATAAAGTTTTTCCTAGCACTGCGAATGTTTTGGTGTAAACAAAGAATGTCGGCAAAATTAATACCCAGTTTATCCGACAGCTCAATGTGCGTTGAATCAATTCGCATTGGCTCAATACGCTCGAATAAACACCACTTCAATCCGCATTGAAATATTCAACACGCAAACGGTCATTCCTGCTTATAAAACGCATTGAAAATTTGTAACCGCTTTGAAATATGATATAAAAATTTTCAAATCGCATAGAAACATTTTATTCTCTCGCGCTCTCATCTTTCTTTCATCATCGGGCAGGGATTAATTGTGTATTTAAAATATGGGGTTGCAAACGAAATATTTGGATATACAAAGAAATAAAAACAATGTACATATTCTTCCATTATCGGGCAGGTAATCAGTTGGGTATTTAAAATATGGGATTAAAATATAGTATTTACAATCAAAACATTTATGAATGGAACTCGACTTCGTTCATATGGCCACCACGGGCACGTTTGCAGCGGTCGATTCGTTGGACCCATACATTTCGGCCGGAACGGCCGCTATTTCGCGTTCAATGTTGGCTCTGAGCTCTTCCAACGTCGTCGGCGTGTTGGCATAAACCAATGACTTAACGTAGCATCACAGAAAATAGTCAAGCGGCGTTAAATCGCACGAACGAGGTGGCCAATCGATTGGCCCATTTCTTGAGATAACACGCTCACCATACTTACTCTCAATAAATCGATTGTAGCGTATGCTGTGTGGCTTGTGGCACCATCCTGTTGAAACCACATGTCGTCCAAGTCCATATCTTCCAATTCGGTGTAAATCAAGATCCTTACGCAAAATACGCCATAATGTGGTCTGCGCGATGCTCAATTCTTGAGAACGCCGTGGAATTGACTGATTTGGATCGTTTGCTACGGACGCCTGAACGGTAGCGATACTCTCGACACTTCGACCACCCCGTTGTCTCACTGACACGGCTCAAATTTTTGCACTAAACTCGTTATTGCCTGTCTACTAGGGCGAGAATTACGACCGAAAATTGGAGTTAACGCTCTTAAAGTTGCAGTCACCGACTCCGAATTTCGGTAGAAAATTTTTATAATTTGCAGACGTTGCTCGTTCGTGTACTTTACCATGATGAAAATGTTGAGTTTACTGAATAAATTGACAGTGACAGTTTGATGATTAGTGAAAGAGTGCGTTCCCAAATTAAATTCAAAGTTGTCAAGTCCCTATTGGAAAACCCTTTATTTAGCAATGTTGTTGTAAGCTATACTTTTTTTTCCTCACTGGTGGGTTTTACAAACAGAATGCTTCCATGATAGCATGGAATTGCTATCAGCTGTTAGAGTTTTCTGCTGTTTGTTTATATTTTTTATGTAGCATAGGTCAATGTCTTCTTTCGCAACGTAATTATGTAGACCATCACGGAAGATTTTCAGTGCCATATCAATGTTCGATGTATCGTTACAATCAGGAGGAATGTTGACGATCTCCACTGCATTTCCAAGTAGCTGTTGCTCCAGATGGACGACCTTCCTTTCAAGTTGTCGAATTTCCTGTTCACATTCATTATTTCTTGATTGCAATTCCTCTATTTGTTTCCGTTGGATCTCATTTACTTCCGGAATTTCAGCAATGTAATGTTCGGTTGTTTGAAGAGAAATTTTGGTTGTCGGGAGTATGATGCATCATCAGGATAGAATACCCCGGACATATAATAAAAGATAATAAAATAAATATTCAAACGATAAAGGATTATCCAACTCCAAATAATCTAAAGTAATTACGATCACATTTAGGACATTTTAGGAGCTACTATAGGAAATTTATACAGAATTTCGCTATGATAACGAAACCCCTCACCACATTTTTACCGGAGAAAATGGTAGTGTAAATAAAAATCAGAGTGCAAAAATACCAATTAATCTAGGCAATCCAACACTAGAGGTATTAACAAAAATAAAAGACGCGTTACAAGCGCAAACTAAATTATTTCAACCAGACTTTAAAAAACCTTTTGAACTAACGACAGATGCAAGTAACTTTTCAGTAGGAGTTGTACTCTCTCAGACTAAGAAACTCATTTCATTTTTATCTAGAACTCTAAGTCAAACTGAATAAAACTACAACACGAAAATTAAAAAATTGCCTGTACGGAATAGCAGATCTAACAATTTACACATATCATCAGTCACTTATTTTTTCGACTTCGGATACAAATCCAAACACAAAGTTAAAACGATGGAAAAACTTTCATAGATTCTTCTGGCGCTAAAATAGTATACAAACCAGAATACCAAAACGTTGTCGCTGATGTACAGTCTCGCCAACAGATTAACCATACTTCGAGCTATTCACAACACTCAGCTCAAAGTTCACCAACCGAGAAATTGAGACGCGTAAAACAACCACTAAATATATTTAGAAATCAAATAAACTTTAGTACAATTAACTTAGTGGAAATCTCTTCGCAAATTATTTTTTCGTATTCACGACATACACTTTTCTATTCGACTAAAGAGGAACTATTTGATAAACTTGCCTGTTCACTGGAGGTCGAGCAAAAAAGCATGGGTTACCGCTTCCATATTCAAGGAATGGTTGACGGAACATTTTGCCATTGAAGTCGAAGAATATTGCAAAAAGTCGAACATTTCCTTCAAAGTGTTACTTCTTCTGGACAACGAAGCATCACATCCAGCATATCTAACAGACTTACACCCAAACATCAAAGTCGTTTTCTTACCTCCAAACATTACCACTTTAATCCAACGGATGGACCAAGGGATAATTTCCACCTTTAAGGTAAATTACCTAAAGCACACATTTTCGGAGCTAATCAAAACATCTGATGAAGACCATGGCATTGACACGATTAGAAGCTTTTGGAAAAAAATTACAGTTTTAGATGCAGTCCGCAATATAAAACTGACATGGGGAGAATTAAAACGATCAACTCTACAAGCTGTTTGGAAAAGGCTTCTAGATCAACAAGACTCTACAGGTGACATAGAAATTTATGTGGAAAGACTAATTGAAGTTGGTAGGCAAATTGTTGGAGAAGGCTTCGCAGACCTAAATCGAGAAGATATTAATGAAATCTTAGACGCTGATGGGCCAGACATCGCTGCAGAAGAAATGATTGATATATTTCAATAACTTGAACCTTCTGAAGAAACTGCAACTACACCTCAAGACCAAGATAAGATGACTGCAACCTATTAGGAACTTAGGGACGAACAAGTAAAAAATCGAGCGCGCTTACAATGCGTTTACTTGGCTGTTGCCACTTCATTACTGTGACTGTACTTAAGTCTGTTTTGCTTTATATACAGTTTTGCATATGAACATAATACAGTTTAACTTAAAGCCGTACATTGCGAATAGTGTAAAATAGTGAATCCAAATAGTTGTTACCATATATAATATACTAATATAATAGTTATAGTTTAATGTGTACGAGTACATACTGAATGTACAAATGAATTCCAACATACCTTCTCCCAAAACTGACAGTACAATTTGAATAATTAAAATTTAAGAAAGAACAATTAAAAGTTATACATATTTATACAATTATGGTACAAGACCTAGCTTGCCGCTAAACCCTCTATGTTTAATTTTTTGTAAAAATATCTGCAGTCATTTGGTCCGTGGGTACGCACTGGAGAACAAGGAGCTGCTTTTCAACAACCTCGCGAACGTAGTGTGCCTTGATGTCGATGTACTTGGTTCTATTGTGAAAAACTGTTTTTTTCGCCAGCTTCTGCGCACTGAGATTATCACTGTTGGATCGTTAACAAGAGCATGGAAGCCCATCTCCTCTAAAAACCGAAGAATGTAGACAATTTCCTTTGACGCCTTTGACAGGGCGACGTACTCGGCCTCGGTTCTACTGAGAGCGATAGTTGACTGCTTCTTACTGTCCCATAAGACGGTTGTACCAGCTAGGTAGAATGCGAATCCAGTGTAAAACTCTCGGTCAACAGAGTTGCCACCCCAGTCAGCATTTACATAGCCATGTAATTTTTTTACCGGTCTGAAAGTATCTAAGTTTTAAATTTAATGTGATATTTAAGTACCTTAACAAATGCTTTGCTGCATTTAAATGTTCAAGATGAGGTTTTGTGTTGAACTGAGC
The DNA here is from genome assembly GCA_949129095.1 of Volucella bombylans. Classification (NCBI taxonomy): domain Eukaryota; kingdom Metazoa; phylum Arthropoda; class Insecta; order Diptera; family Syrphidae; genus Volucella; species Volucella bombylans. Next base: position 67,350,404 of record OX422141.1, read on the forward strand.
GAGTTTGAAGACAGAGTGAATAATGTCTGGCCTCGTACAAACAGCTAGAAACGTCAGAGAACCAATCAATGACTGGTACTGTTTTGGGGCTACCATCGAACATTGCGAACAATCATCACATTTCTCAAACTTGGTTCCTGGATCCAGTAGTGTCGAGCAGCTTCTGGATTCGGTCATTCCGAAATCGGCCGAAAGATTTCGGATAAGTTGTTGTTGCGACATCTGGATTCCATCTTCCTCTCGAGAGACCTCAATGCCAACAAACTGCTCAATCGGTCCTTTATCGATGACTTCAAACTTTTGACTAATCTTGCTCTTGATATCTTCCAGCCTCGCAAAATTGGAACACGCAAGATGTATGTCATCGAAGTAAATGGCTACTATGTTGCTTTCACCAGAATGCTTCATGACGTAGACACACGCATCCCCGTTGCGCTTTATAAGTCCAATTTGTCTGAGGGCACCATCCAATTCCTTGTTCCAGTTACGACCAGATTGCCTCACTCCGTAAATCGCCTTCTTTAATCTGCAGACTTGACTTTTGTTATTTTCGTCAATAAAATGCTCAGATGGAAACATAAACACCTCCTCCTCCAGCTTCCCATTTAAATACGCACACGAGACATACATTTGGTAGACGAGGAGGTTAAATTCAGCAGCTAAGGCCAGAATGAGTCGTATTGAGGAATTTCTAACGACGGGTGGAAATATTTCCTTATAATCGATCCCATATCTTTGGCTACGAGCCGTGCCTTATACCGCACTGGGTCACCATTTTGTCATATTTTAAATTGAAGACCCATTTTGACTTAATAGGATGATGATTTTTAGGGCAATTTACGAGCTCCCATGTTTCACTTTTAATAAGAGAGTCGTACTCCGAAACCATCACAGCGCGCCATTTTCCACCATCTGGTCTTTCTAAAGCTTCTTCGTGAATGGATTTTCTATCCTTTCTCTACAATAATTCATAGTAGCATGCGAACTTACCGGTTTCCATGAACGGAGTTTTATTCGGGTTCGAGGTGCACCTTCACCAAATTCCTCATCTACAACAGGCCCGAGCACACCTCATCAGATGAGCTTGCTTCCCCTGCGCCGGTTTCACTAGCTGCCGCTTTTGGTGAAGCAAGGTCGACTAAGCTAATGTCTTTTTGTTCCCTTGTGTCTGAGCGGACATCCACAAATATACGCTCCCTAACAGGCTCACTGTTTTCTACGAGTAAGAACCTTACGTCACGACCAATTACTACCGTTCTCCACTTTGAGTCAAACAGCCTATACGCCTTAGACTCGCTAGCGTAACCTTCCATGACGCACTCGGCACCCTTTGCTGCAAACTTCGATCGACGTGTTGATTTATCCAGGACAATTCCTTTTCTGCCAAATAATTGGAAATGCGACACATTTGGTTTTTTGCCACTCCAAACTTCATATCGAGTAACACCTGACAGGGCCTTTGTGGGTGCACGATTGCGTATGTAAGCGGTTGTATTAATAGCTTCGGCCCACAAGTATTCCGGCAGCTTAGAATCCATGAGCATACAACAGCCCATCTCAACCAGGGTACGGTTAAGGTGCTCGGCAATCCCGTTTTGCTGTGGCGTATATGCTACGGTCGTCTGGAAATACCCTCGTGCCTTAAGAAATTGTCAAACTCGCGATTAACGTATTCGCCGCCGTTATCTGATTGGAGCGCTGTTATTTTTTTTACACCTTTCGAGCTCAACGTTTGCCTTAAATAGCTTGAATTTTTCGAAAACATCACTTTTATTCTTGATAAAATAAATATAAATTGTTCGACTATAGTCGTCGACAGACGACACCATATATTATGCACCGCTTAAAGAGGGAGTATCCATCGGCGCACATACGTCACTATGGACAATCTCCAAAACCGCACTACTCGATTTTTCCGAAAATTTCGCGAAAGGCATCACACTTATTTTGCCTTTAAGGCATATGTCATAATCGAGTTTAGGTATTGTTTTAAGCCAGGCACCATGTTATTTTTTGGTAACAACTCTAGACTTTTCAAATTCAAATGTCCGTATTTGCGATGCCCCTCGGTAATATTTGAACTGATTGTTTCCGCAACGCACAATATTTTATTTTTTTCGGGTATATACTCGTATTTGAACGAATCACCCTTCCGTTTAACTCGCAACACTTCTACACCAGACAAAGGATTTTTTACTACAGCTGTATTTTTCTCAAAAATAACTTTTGCTTTAGTTACTCACCGACAAGAAATCTGATTTTAAATGGGGAACATAAAGCACATTATGTAAAAGTAAATTGATAGTTGGAGTCTCCAAACGTACAACACCTATACCTTCAGAGTATACGAGTATGTGCTTGTCACCGGCGAGTTTGATTTTTTCCTTGTGCGTCTCTACACTGATGAATATTGATCTACTGAAACACATGTGGCAAGTCGAGAACCATGTAAAACTGTTTAGGTTTGTGTATGTGTTCGAGAGATGAAGCATAGCACAGTTGATGTTAGGTTTACTTCCGTTATTCATTCATAACATGCAACTGCGAAATGCCCTCCTTTTGGCATTTGTACCTCGCTGTTTCACATTTTTGTTTTGTTGATGCGTTTGCGGGTGAACTTCTTGCTTATAGCAAAAAATGCAACCTCGTGTGAATGTTCGGTTTTACTCTCCCTTCTTTTTTCTTCCTCCATCAATTTTGTCTTTAGCGAAACTGTACTTTGTAACCAGTCTCGAGACTCTATCGCGACAATGAAATCGTCGTACGATTTAGGTAGACTACAGAGCATGATAATGGCAAGCAACTCTCATCTTGCAGTTTTATATAGAGCTCAGCTAATTTTTCGAACAGATCGAAAAATTTGTTAAAATGCTCTGACATCGACGCTCCCTCGCACATTTTCAAATTCATTAACGATTTGAAGATAGTGACTTTACGCGCCGGTACGTGAATGCACATCATTTAATCGCGCCCACGCGTCTTTGGATGTGCTTGCATTCTTCACATGTATCAGTTGTGTTGACATTATCGACAAAATCAATCAATGTTGCAAGCGCCTTTTCATCCTTTAACTTCCTTGAGGACAGCAGCGGGTTCCGTAGGAGCTGTTTTAGCGCCTGAAACATATTCCCACAAATCGCAATGAATTAAGACAGACTTCATAAGAACTTTCCACCCGTCATAGTTAGAATCGTCTAACTTCTCGATCTGGTACAGCCCGGAGCTCATTTCGATTTGCGCCTATGAGAAAAAAAAAACTAGCGAGGGATTTCGATTTACGCCAAAGAGAAAAAAAAGAACTATCGAGGGATTTCGGTTTGCGACAAAAAATAACTACCTATATTGGGAACTTAGGGACGAATAAGTAAAAAATCGAGCGCGCTTACAATGCGTTTACTTGGCTGTTGCCACTTTATTACTGTGACAGTACTTAAGTCTGTTTTGCTTTATATACAGTTTTGCATATGAACATAATAGAGCTTAACTTAAAGCCGTACATTGCGTATAGTGTAAAATAGTGAATCCAAATAGTTGTTACTATATCTAATATACTAATATAATAATAGTTTAATGTGTACATATTGGTGGAAGAGGTTTTAAACAAAATGCAAATGAAAAAATCTTTAACGCAATTGTAATTGTTTTTAAGTTTTGTATTTTTTTCGTTTGAATGCGAGGTTTTAGTTTTTGTGAGTTTTCTGTCTTTTTTTGAAATAAATGTGTTTTTTATTATTAAATGAGAAATATCGCTAGGTGTGCTAATTAGCTCACCACCACTGTATACGAAACTGGTTCATTTCTATTATGATTACACTCCTATAACTGGACAATGAATCGTACGGAGCTGTTGGTATTAAGCGACTCGCCACGTAGAAGCAAAAAAGCTAAACGATTAGTAGTAAAAGAATACACTTTCCTGACGAATCTAACTGATTTATTGATTGGTTGCGTGATCTTTGACTACTCCCATATATCACAAGCAAGAAAGAAATGTATTCGTTGATGGTTGTTTCACAAATTCGCAAACGTTCGAATTTTTACAAAAATTGCACACTTTTAAAATCTTTGACTATCATTACAAACGTTTTTTTTTTAAATAGGTTTTGAAACAAAAAAAAATATGTTTATATAAATCATTCTCTTTTCTTTATTTGCATAGAATTTACAGGAACTGAAACCGAGAATATTCAGATTCTGGTTTACGTTACTTTTTCCTGATATGCTAGGTATCTTATTATTTTTTTTAAAGTCGACAATTTATTTACAAAAAACCATTATGGTGCACTACTACTAGCTTAATTACAAATGTACATCCGATGCTTGTTACTGTGAGCCAGTCATTATAGCTTTTATATCATCTGCATCTAACGTTTCATATTTAAGCAAAGCTTCTGCAAGTGCTTTATGTTCTTTTGCGTGCTTTTTAAGTATGGCTTTTGCTCTTTCATAGCTTTCATTTAAAATCCTTTTAATTTCAGCGTCAACAGCTTCTATCGTGTAAGGGCCCAGTGAATCGCCCATTCCCAAATTCTTTTGACCTTCAATCGTTCGTAATCCAACTTTTTCTGACATTCCCCAATCCTTGACCATATGTGTGGCAATGGATGTTGCTTGTTTTAAGTCACTACTAGCCCCAGAAGTAATTTTATCAATCCCAAAAATTAGTTCTTCGGCTGCTCGTCCACCCATCATTGTATCCATCATGGCTAGCAATTGCGCCCTTGTCACATGATAACGTTCTTTTTCGGGTATGTAAGCAGTGTGTCCAAGAGATGGTCCTCTTGGCATTATTGTAACTTTATGCAATGGATGCGACTCCTGAAATATAATTTGCATGAGAATTTGCTTATTTTGTATTTTAAAAATAATTAATTACCCTCGTATAGTATGCAACAATGGCATGTCCGCCTTCATGGTAAGCGGTAATTAAATTTGCTTCCTCATCAGGAAGTCTAGCTTTACGTTCCGGGCCCATAAGAACTTTATCCCTCGCAGATTCTAAATGTTTCATTGTCACTGACTCTGCACCATCAATAGCAGCCCTGAATAATACTAAAGCATTTTTATCATGTTTAACAATTTTTTTAAGTTTTTACCTCAACGCCGCTTGATTGATCATATTTTCTAAATCAGCTCCAGTAAAACCAGAAGTGCCACGTGCTAAAATATCAATATCAATTTCGTCATGTAAGATTTTTGATAAGTAAAGCGATAAAATGTCTTTACGGCCATTAAAATCTGGGGTGGATACGACTACCTACGAGATGTTAAAAATACATATTTACGTTTTTCATAAACAAATGTATGTCACTAATATCTTTTTACTTACCTCTACATCAAATCTTCCAGGCCTAAGAAGCGCTTGGTCAAGATCATCTCTTCTATTTGTAGCTCCTAAAACTATCACCCCTGCATTTTGATGAAATCCATCCATTTCAGATAATAACTGATTAATTGTTTGGTTCGCATACGGATGCAAAACAGAATTGGTCCGCTTTGCTCCGACAGAATCAATCTCATCAATAAATATCACACATGGTGCTCGCTGTTTTGCTGCTTCTATAAACCAAAATAAAACGAAATATTTACTATTAATTACGGTGTAAAAAAGAAAATAATTATAAACTATGTTTATGGCCGTTAACCCTTTCGGTACTTCTTTTTCATTTTTGGAGATAAAAATAAAGTTTTTGGTTTTTATTGATAGTAAGGGTCCTTGTACCATAAAAAAAAAATTTAATCTAGGATCAAAAGTGTTTTTTAAATTCTTAAATGGTATCTAAAAATAAAAAAAATATTGGTTTTATTAGAAATTCGTTTATTTTTGATACTAAAGCTTGCATTCATTAAAAAAAATATTACATATAAATATAAAAAAAAATAGAAAAAAATTAAAAATTTAACAAAAAATTCGAGCAAAAATTAAAAATTTAACGACAAAAAACAAAAGAAAATAACTAAATAACCTATAACTAATAAAATAATTAAAATTTAATTAGAAAAAATATACAAAATTTAAAAATTAAACATAAAAATATGCAAACAACGAAAATTTACAAAATTAGAAAATATCTTATGTATTCGATGGTATCGTTTAACGCAATTCCTATTTTACCGGAAATACACAAATGTATATTACATTTTGCGCACATATATCTCGAGTATCCTGAACATTCTTTTAGCTTGCACCTTCGTTTATCAACCGTGTGATCTGGCCAGTGTTCGAGTCCATCGTACCTAAAATATACTGCTGGGGCTGTCTCATGTCTTTACGTTGAACCGGACGTACTGCTGCTCTCGTCTGAATAATCAGCGAGCCGTGGGAGACCACGTTTCCGGGATGATTCTTGATGCGTTGATAAAGCTAATAATCCATCAGCAATGCTAACAAATCCATTCGGTCCTTACTTTTATTAGTATCAAAGTCCGCGTGGTATTCCAACCAAGAATTACAAACCGCCATGTCAATAAAATGATCAAATATTTTAAGCTGCCACTTCTTTGTTATGATCCCAATCCTGTACAGTGAAAGCAAGAAGTCCATTTTATCAACTCCTCCCATGTTTTTGTTGTACACTGCAACAATGTTCGGCTGGGGAATTTCAATTCTTTTTTTTTTGTTTACATATCAGGTTCATCTATTTCGGATAGATCAGATTGATCAAAATTTTCTAAAATATTTTGAATCTCGTCGAATTTTCGCGAAAAAATTGTATAATAAATTCAACCGCAATCTTAATAAGAGTGTTGAAAAAGCAATGCCAAAACGAATATGAAATGATACCGTATGCCGTATGGCATAAGTTTTACGAAACGACATATTAGTATTTTCTGCCTTAAATCAAATTTGATGCCAAATGGCAACATACAAAACGAAAAAATCGCTAGAACCACAAATACAGTTCTATCAACGCAAAATTTTTTATTTATTTATTTATTTCATTATTTATACATATCTTACAGTACTATACAAAATTTATACAAGATTAATAATGTGGATAAAATAATGTGGTAATTCTGTGAATTACGTATAAATACTTAGCTACAAAGTGCTGTTCTCCCTTACTCAATACTAGCAAAGAATTTTTTTTTTAATAAAATATAGAGCCCGTCTGATACGTAACTTTTAAGAGGGAATTTCGTGGTTTAGTATTCTAGAGAGCATTAGCGCTCTCTTCGTGTATTCTTACATTTCTCACTCAAATTAGCTCTTAAAACGTTTGCAAAACAATATGAGGGAAAAAAATATAAAAAAAAATTTCTATATTCTCCGCCATATGGCATTAAAATACCGAAAGTGTTAACAGCTCGATTCCAAACATGTTATTTCGGAGAAAAAGTTGATGAATATCGAAAATGCATACCTCGTATTTGTACGAGCAAATCAACAAAGAAGAACAAATATGCGTTTTTCAATTATTTAATTTTATTTATGTGGTAGAAAGATGATAATAAGGTGGGTAGTCTGGGATGTTTTTGGGGTTTGTATTATATGGGAATGGAAAAGAAAGAGAAATGTCTCGTGAAGCAGTTAACAATGTGGTCGTTTTTGACATTGAACTCGAACGTAGTTCAGATTCTATGTCTTCACCGTTGTTTTTATCAGTCCCAAGATCAGATGACAAATAAGTACATTCTCAATAACGACTAGATCTTCCACCAAGAGTCATTCGTTTACCAAAACCCTTCTTTATTTTTGCTGTTCGGCCGTCTCTCTTGATCAAACCAATTATCAAAAACCAAATCATGTTTCATTAAAGCTCAAGAAGCACATGGTTCTATTTCTTGGCGTCGACTAAATGCATTAGTTTACGGGTTCTATATGTATTCGCGTGGTGTTTTAACGTCGTCTGGTCGATACTGCGGAGTCCTCTGCGACATTTTCCAACACAGGTCCGATATTCTCAGCAGAACGGCTGCTCCAGGGCCGGCCAGACCTATCAGCATCTCGTGTTGTCCCATACTGTTCTACGCGAGAGTTGGTGTCGGACGACCGGGAAATCCGCGCCGTAATTCCCGCTGCGCCAACACCACCAACGAATTATTTCGCAAAAAATCGTAACAATCGTAACAACGTGTTCTTTAGGAGTATAGCGATTCATGTCTTGTTGACGTGTATTTTTTCAAAGTAGAATTGACATTTGCAAAAATTATAGCATCTTCCGATAGGGTGATGACTTTTGCGCCACCTAGTATATACAATATTATTGAATAAAATGATACTGTAAAATGTTTGTGTGGGTACAAATGATAGAACTTATTCTTTTCAATACCAATCCCTTTATTCAGTACAGTTACAATTCACTATTTAATTCTTTCTCTCAGTACAATTCAATTTCTCAACCACATATACTTTTCTTATCTTTTACTTAAACCACTTAATCACTTCTTCTAATTAACACTTCAAATTCAACTTTGGAACTGATTTGCATACCTTTGGGATGCTGGTATTTATACTCGAATGACATACTTCGAGAACAATCCTCGCCATCCAGCGTCCCATACAATTTCCAATTTGCTAGAAAATTCGATTCTACTCTCCGGTCGAGACTTTGCTAATCCAGTATCGAAACCTTCTAGTCTTCGAGTTTCGACATTTTCTGTTAGATGTCGCTGCTCACATTTGAGTGGTTATCACATTGCTCCCTCCCTACAGTTGTTCGTCCCGAACAACTTCGTCATTCAGCATCCCGTTGAAATGACACATTCTATCCAAATGGACCACTTTAAATTTTCCTCGATCCCCACGCTGGATCCGGTAGACAACGTCATTAATGCGGGTTATCACCTTGTATGGACCTTCCCAGTCCTGTTGCAATTTTGGTGATTTGCCTTTCTTACGCTGAGGATTATACAGCCAAACCAGATCTCCTTCGTTGAAACTGGAAGATTTCGCCTTGATATCGTACCTAGTTTTCATGCGGCTGCTTGCTAGCTTCATCTTTTCTCTGGTGTCTTCATGCAATTTACGAATCCTGCTGCGTAAGTCATTCACGTACTCGTTCACCTCTTTGGGCTCCGTCGGTGGGGATCCGAATTTTGCTTCACTTGGCAACCGAATTGTTTGACCAAATAAGATCTCGGATGGTGTGTGCCCTGTTGAGCTATGGACCGCGTTTCGGTAGGCCATTAAGAAGAGGGGTATGTGCCGATCCCAATCCCGCTGGCAGTTGCTGACAACCTTAGATAGATGCTCATTCAAGGTCCGATTGAATCGCTCGACCATTCCATCAGATTGAGCGTGTAGTGGCGTTGTCCTTGTCTTTCTTATTCCCAAATATTGGCATATTTCCTGGAAGACTTTTGATTCAAAGTTTCGCCCTTGATCAGAGTGCAGCTCCATTGGGACCCCAAATCTGCTCACCCAGTTGTTGACTATCTGTTGGGCTACGGTCTTAGCCTCTTGATTTGGGATGGCAAACACTTCCGGCCACTTACTGAAGTAATCCATGACTACGAGAGTATATCGGTTTCCATTAAAGGTTTCGGGAAACGGCCCAGCGATGTCGATGGCTATTCGTTCGAAAGGTGCTCCGACATTGTATTGTTGCATTTGTCCATGTGGCTTTACTTTTGGGCCCTTGGTAGCCGCACATCTTATGCACTTTTTGCACCAATTCTCGACATCTTGTTTAGCGCTTAGCCAATAGAAACGTTCCCTTACCTTTTCCAACGTCTTATTTATTCCCAAATGGCCTCCTGAGATTCCGTCATGTATTTCATGGAGCACTTGGTTGACTCTGGACCGTGGCACAATTAGCTGCATACGAGATGTTGTCCCATCTGCACTTTCCCATTTTCTCTTCAGCAATCCATCTTGCACAAAAAGCGAGTCCCACTGTGCCCAGTATGCCTTCAGAGTTTGGCTCCGATCTGATATCTGCTGCCAGCTTGGTCTTTCCTCGTGCTCTTTCCAGGCCAATATTGGTTCGATGTCATTGTCTGACTGTTGGGAGGAACGGATTTCGTCTATACTCCAACCCTCTATTGGCTCAGTCCTGATCATTTGGATAGCTGCCTGTTCTTTTGCTTCTTTACGATTGCAGTGTTCGCATTTTACTCCGCATGGTCGACGAGAGAGAGCATCAGCATTTGAGTGGAGTGTTCCCTTGCGGTGTTGCACTTCAAAGTCGTAACCCTGCAACTGCTCGATCCATCTTGCAACTTGGCCTTCAGGGTTCTTAAATTGGAGTAGCCATTTCAGAGCTGCGTGGTCTGTCCGGAGAATGAACTTTTGTCCGTAGAGGTACTTATGGAAATGCTTCGTAGCCAGAATTAAAGCCAGAAGCTCGCGCCGGGTTACACAGTAGTTCCGTTCAGGTCTGGAGAGTACTTTGCTGTAATATGCGACCACTTTCTCTTGACCGTCATGAACTTGGGAGATCACAGCTCCGACCCCAACATTGCTAGCGTCTGCGTCCACGATGAACATTTTTCCGGGCGTCGGGTAACCCAAGATGGGGGCATTGCACAGCTGTCGCTTCAGTTCTTGAAATGCTTTTTCGCATTCTCCAGACCACCTGAACTGTCGGCCTTTTTCCGTAAGTTGATGCAGGCTCTTTGCAATGCCAGCAAAACCCTTTACGAACCTTCTGTAATACGTGGCGAGGCCCAAGAAGCTTCTCAGTTGGTGTTTATCTTTTGGAGAAGGCTAACTTTTCACGGCTTCGATTTTGTCAGGATCCGTTCTTACTCCTTCCGCTGATATAATGTGACCCAGATATTTTACTTCCGGACGAAACAAGGCACACTTTTCTGGGTTGAGCTTTAAATGAGCACTTCGTAGCCTCTCAAACACTTCTTTTAGATTTTCGCGGTGCTCCTCGTACGTCTTACCTATGACGATAACGTCGTCCAAATATACTAGGCAGGTTTTCCAGGTGAGTCCTTGCAATGTTCGTTCCATTAGTCGCTCGAAGGTGGCCGGAGCGTTGCACAGTCCAAACGGCATCACTGCAAACTGCCAAAGACCGCTTCCTGTAGTGAAGGCAGTTTTCTCACGATCCGCACGATTTATCTCTACCTGCCAGTAACCGCTCTTCAAGTCAAGTGTTGAAAACCATTTCGCTCCAGAAAGCATATCCAAAGTGTCATCGATTCTCGGAAGTGGGTAGCTGTCCTTTTTAGTGACATCATTGAGACGTCGGTAGTCTACACAAAATCTCGTGCTGCCATCTTTCTTCTTCACGAGGACCACTGGAGATGCCCACGGACTTTGCGATTCTTCAATCACTCCCTCAGCTTTCATCTTCGACATCATTTCGGCAACTTCTCTTTGCTTTGCCAATGGAAGACGCCTTGCAGGTTGACGGATTGGTCGAGCGTCTCCGGTGTCAATGTGGTGTTGAACAATATGCGTACGTCCATATTCTCCGTCTTGTGTAGCAAATATATCAGCGTACTCACCGATTAGTTTTTCTGCCAGGATTCGCTGATCTTCGTCCAGATTACAGAGGTTGAGAATTTTGTTCTTGATTTTTATGCTCTGAACTGTTGTGACCGGTTTTGCACCCTTTTTTTCCGTTGTAGTCGATATAGCCTCAACAGGTACACATTTTCCCACTATCTCCCCCTTTTTCACCTTTACACTGAATGTCTTTGGATTTAGAATCCTTACAGGGACCATGTTGTTCTTTGGCTCCACTAAGGTCTTTCCCACCATGAAGTCTCTTTTCTTTTCTGGCTCCATCAAATAGAATCGGTGGCTACCAGGACCGCCTTCCACTTCTGCCCACAAAATTGCTTCTGACGAAGGCTCTAGACTCTGATTGCTGCAGATAACGACATTTGAGACTGTGGTATTGGCGTTTCCGTATATCATTGGTATCTCCATGTTTCCGTACTTCAGGGTTTGTGCCCCCAAGTCGACTACAAGTCCATGTTCTCTCATGAAGTCTGTACCAATGATGCACTCGTCACATATGTCAGCTACCAGAAACGCGTGAATGAATGTTATTCCGGCCAGTTGGATTTTTATGCGGACTTCACCATATACCTTAATCGTTGCTCCTGTAGCTGTTCGCAAGCTGCAACTGCTAGTGTTATGCAGCCAAGACTTCTGCACAAGATTCCTCCTGATGATTGCCCACGGACTTTGCGATTCTTCAATCACTCCCTCAGCTTTCATCTTCGACATCATTTCGGCAACTTCTGTTTGCTTTGCCAATGGAAGACGCCTTGCAGGTTGACGGATTGGTCGAGCGTCTCCGGTGTCAATGTGGTGTTGAACAATATGCGTACGTCCATATGCTCCGTCTTGTGTAGCAAATATATCAGCGTACTCACCGATTAGTTTTTCTGCCAGGATTCGCTGATCTTCGTCCAGATTACAGAGGTTGAGAATTTTGTTCTTGATTTTTATGCTCTGAACTGTTGTGACCGGTTTTGCACCCTTTTTTTCCGTTGTAGTCGATATAGCCTCAACAGGTACACATTTTCCCACTATCTCCCCCTTTTTCACCTTTACACTGAATGTCTTTGGATTTAGAATCCTTACAGGGACCATGTTGTTCTTTGGCTCCACTAAGGTCTTTCCCACCATGAAGTCTCTTTTCTTTTCTGGCTCCATCAAATAGAATCGGTGGCTACCAGGACCGCCTTCCACTTCTGCCCACAAAATTGCTTCTGACGAAGGCTCTAGACTCTGATTGCTGCAGATAACGACATTTGAGACTGTGGTATTGGCGTTTCCGTATATCATTGGTATCTCCATGTTTCCGTATTTCAGGGTTTGTGCCCCCAAGTCGACTACAAGTCTATGTTCTCTCATGCAGTCTGTACCAATGATGCACTCGTCACATATGTCAGCTACCAGAAACGCGTGAGTGAATGTTATTCCGGCCAGTTGGATTTTTATGCGGACTTCACCATATACCTTAATCGTTGCTCCTGTAGCTGTTCGCAAGCTGCAACTGCTAGTGTTATGCAGCCAAGACTTCTGCACAAGATTCCTCCTGATGATTGAGGCCGTGGCACCGGTGTCTATTGTTGCCATCCATTTTGCTTTTCCACTGACTACTTCTACTAGAAGGCTTTCGCTGCATCGTTTTGCCAGCGAGACTTGGGTGATGGTCCTGGGGCCGTCGACTCCTGCTACCAACTTCTGCCCCGCGAAGTTGGTGCTTAAGCATTTCCCGACTGATGATTTTGGGAAGGTTGACCGGCTTCTTGATAGCTGTTTCTGCGGGTTTCTTCCTCTATTTGCTTGTCACCACAGTGAGGGCAGTCTTTTCGTCGCACCGGTTCTTTACACTGCCTTTGAAGGTGTCCTATTTTATTGCAATTCCAGCAGCGCATTATTCGTCTATCCCGTCGAGTATCTCGTTCCTCGGCACTAATTCTTGTGCAGGAGCATTCGACAGATGCTACTTCCCTGACGAAATGTGTTCCCCTGGAAGCCTGATTGGCTGCTTCCATCGCCAGAGCGAAGGCAAGTGCTTCAGCAAGGGTTCTTTTCCCGGCCATCCTTACTGCTGACTGTAGCTTCGAATCTGCAATTCCCCTGATAAATGCATCTTTTGCCATTTCGTCGATAATTTCCTGGCCTGCGGTGGGGTATGACAGATGTGCCAGTCTACTCACGTCTGCTTGGAGCTGCTGAAGTGTTTCTCCTCGTTGCTGCGTTCGGCTTTGCAATTGGACCTTGTAGACCTCCTGCATGTGGCTATCCCCAAACCGTTTCTCGATAGCCTGTACTAAAGTCACATAATCTTTGTGCTTTTCGATATCTACTGTTTGCAACAATTCTGCTGCAGGACCGTGCAAGGCCATTGTTAGGGCAAAGCACTTTTCCTCATTGTCCCAGTCGTTTGCACAGGCAGCCATTTCAAACTGCTTCTTATAAGTAGACCATGAGGTCTGGCCATCGAATGAGGGAGGCTTCAAATCTTTTCTCCTTGGACCGCTTAAAGAACATTCTCGCAGTTTCTGTTTTCGCACTGTGTCGAGCTCTTTTGCCAGTTGCTGAACTTTGCTGTCCATTTCCTCGAATTTTTCGCCAACATTCTTCTCTATTCTATCAAATTTGTCATCAACGTTCTTCTCTATTCTTTCAAATTTGTCATCGATTTCTTCGAATTTTTGCTGGAGAATGTTCTTTTGTTCTTCCAGATTATTCTTTTGTTCATCCATTTTCTGTTGAAGACCGTGCAGATTGTTGGTTTGTTCGTCCAATTTTTGTTCCAGACTGTTCTGGAGAATGTTCTTCTGTTCTTCCATTTTTAATAAGAGGAGTTGCATCATTGCAGCCATGTCATTGCCGGTACTTGTCTGTTCATCCTCGTCAACATCAAAGGAATATGCATCAGGATCATGTCCCTCGTTGTTCAAAGCCTCCTGAAGTCGGAGCACCAGGTCACTTTTTCCTCCACTGGCGCTGAGGCTTCTCTTGTTCAACTCGGATTTGAGTTGGACGAGGGTCAACTGCAATAGTTTTCGACCCATTCTAGCCTTTTCAAATAGTCAGAAAACACTTTTTTTTTTTTTTTTATTTTTTTTTACACACACAATAAGTCCTATCCCACTTCTGAAACCAATGTAAAATGTTTGTGTGGGTACAAATGATAGAACTTATTCTTTTCAATACAAATCCCTTTATTCAGTACAGTTACAATTCACTATTTAATTCTTTCTCTCAGTACAATTCAATTTCTCAACCACATATACTTTTCTTATCTTTTACTTAAACCACTTAATCACTTCTTCTAATTAACACTTCAAATTCAACTTTGGAACTGATTTGCATACCTTTGGGATGCTGGTATTTATACTCGAATGACATACTTCGAGAACAATCCTCGCCACCCAGCGTCCCATACAATTTCCAATTTGCTAGAAAATTCGATTCTACTCTCCGGTCGAGACTTTGCTAATCCAGTATCGAAACCTTCTAGTCTTCGAGTTTCGACATTTTCTGCTAGATGTCGCTGCTCACATTTGAGTGGTTATCACACACCATTGAGAGACCACGTTGGCTGTATGGTTTCAATATGTTCGGCCGTAACGCGAACGCATCGTCTGCAACGAGTACATACGGAACAGGCAATTCTCTACCGGGTAGTGATTTGTCTTCTGGCAAGCCCAGCTGATTAGTGTCCAGCGCTTGGCCAAATGTGCATCGGTTGAACACACCACTATCGGAAAATCGCCCATTGCGGCCGACGTCGATGTACAGCAGTTTATATTCCGCATCGGCAATGCCCATCAAAACAATGCTATGTGTGCCTTTATAGTTGTAGAATATGCTGCCAGCATTGGGTGGTGCGATAATTACTACGTGCTTTCCATCCACTGCTCCAATGCAGTTTGGGTATTGCCAAAGTTCGCTGAATTTGCTGGCAACAACATTCCAGGCCTCAGGTGTTCTCGGCGTCTGGAATTAAACACCATTTTCTGTGCATTTCTGTGTACATTACATAAGGTAATGAAATTAATTTACCTGAAGATATTTATCAACAAGCACTTTGTAGATTGCACTAAAGAACTTCTTTAATGGTGGATGAGATCGTTGACACAGGAATACGGAACAGATATTGCATAGATCAAAAATGTTCGCCGGTAGCTAGGTATCGTAGCGTCAACACAAGCCGCTAAGCCGCTGAAATTCTCGCACGCATATTCGTTTCTTACTTTTGGATGTGTGGAGTCACCAAAGCTATAAGATCATCGAATCGTTTAGAATCTATACGCAAAAAATTGCGATACAATTCTGGCTTCTCAACTCTTAATTCTACAAGCAATTTTGCATAAAGTCCCTCTTGCAGACGACGGCCCATCCAATGCTTCGTTTTTGTGGCAATTCATCCTCCTCGCTGCTTTTCAATATGTACGCGGTCAAAACAATCGCAAGTGCAAATTTTTTTTCCATTTCGATTATTTTATCAATTTATTAAAATTCTAAAAAAAAACAAAACACTTCACTCAGCGCCGAATGAAAATACAATTTTTAATTTGGCTGACAATGCCTGTCAACGAATCTGCAAATTTTTTTTAAACAAACATCAACCGTTTGAACTGACAATTTTCAACCTAACAACGTTGCCTGGCAAAGTATTGTCAGGCCAACAATCTGACAATGAAATTGAAAAAGTTTGGGACAAAATATTTCTACCGTGTGAACTGGCAACTTAGCATTTTAAGGTAGTTCGCTATTGTCAGCTCATTTGTAGGTCATTGTCAGAACATTTGTAGACCTGACAATATTGTCAGATCTGGCAATCGTCTGAAAAAAGCTTTAGTTCTTATTAGCTTTGTTCAATGAGGCTGCCCAGCTCAGTCCAGAGCATGAAAATTGCAGGTTTTCGTGTTCAATGAGAAAAATTTCTGCCCAGCTCATGTTCGCTTTTTGTTCAATGACTCTGCTTGGACTCTGCCCTGGGCAGAATTTCTGCACTTACTTTTGAGGTAGAGAAGATTTGTGAGAAACGTCAAAATCAGCTGTAATTGCAATTAAATTAATTAATTGCAGAACTGAGAAAGTGGAGGTAGGAATTTGCTGGATATAGAAAGTTTAAAAGGCCAAACTGGAGGCATATAAAGAGCGGACTCTCGAAATGAAAAAGCAAAGAGAGCAAAATCAGCAAATATTAAAAATATATGTAAACTCAAATAAATATCAAACAATCGAAAATGAAGTTGTCATTTTTGACAACTAACTTATGGCCGTACTTTTCTGCTCTCATTTGATCTGAAATTTTTTTTATTCTTCTTCTTTATTTCATAACAAAACTTATACCAAATTACAGTGTATATTATAATGGAATACATTTTGCATGAAATAGTTAGGTACAATCTGTTGTTCAATAACAAGAGGTGAATGTACCTGTCATTTCGAAATAAATTATTTTAAAAATTTATCGATGGGGAAATACAATAAAATAAACTCATTAAAAGAAAACAAAGAAAGATGTAAAAAGAAAGAAAGAAAGAAAGAAAAGATAGTAATAGTAACAAAAGTGATGTACATGAACAAATATCAGCAATAGAGCAAAATTGTATTTATTATACATTAATTTATATTAAATTATTTATAGTAGAATGGTCAAAAGAGAATAACCACTTCTCTATTTTTAAGAAAAACTGCTTTCACTCTCTCACATCTAAGGTTTGCCGATAATGCATTAAAAAGACGGGGTGCAGTTACGGAATAAAAACGCGTATAATGTGTTTTATGGATTGTCCGAATGATTGCAAAATCTCTGGTATTGACTCGTAAATTATAATTTTCATCGAGTCGAACAGCATAAAACCCGGACTTTAAAAAATATATTTTCAAAACTTTGTAGCAGTAAAGATGCCTTATTGGAAGGATTTCGAGACTTTTGAATAAATCGAAGCTAAGAGTTCTACGATTCACTTTACACATTATTCTGATTGCATGTTTTTGCTTTAAGAGTAAAGGTTGTATTTTGTTGAGATGTATACCACCCCAACATGATACACCGTACTGCAGCTTAGACTTTAAAAGACCATTATATACCAACTTTAAAGTAGGCAGTCGACAATACAGACTAAGGTGATAAAGTTGCCTTACAACGCAATTAAGGTACTTTTTAAGGTACAGAGTATGGTCTTTCCAATAAAGTCTCTTGTCCAATATTGCTCCTAAATACTTAAAGTTGTCAACACATTCTACTTTAAAACATATATTACTGCAATCTAAACTATTGTTAAATGGAAAAGAATTGCGACCATAGTCTAAGCTAAAGCGCCTACAACTGGGTGCATGGTAGTGTAAAGGAAAATCCTCGCAGGTGACACTCAGAATATTAAAAATCATAAATTTTGTTTTTTTGCTTATGACCAATTTGTGGTATGTAAATCATCTTCGTAATAAATCCAAATCATGATTGACATCGAAAAAAAATCGAGATAATTATTATTGGAATACGACAGCGCTGTATCATCAGCAAATACTGTGATTTTGCCTTTAAAAAGTTGAATAAAAAGGGAATTAACATATATCAAAAATATTGTAAAATGGGCCCAAAACTGAACCTTGTGGCACACCAGTATTGATTATTTTCGGAGAACGAAGCTGATTTTGGATCTTTACCATTTGTTTACGATTTGTAAGATATGATGAGAACCAAAAATAAATCAAACCTCTAAAACCCGCTTGTATAATTTGTCTAATAATATTGTGTGATCCACCATATCAAACGCCTTCGTAATATCTATAAACAGGGCGGCTGGTATTTCTGATTTGTTTAAACTGTTATATAATTCAACAGTAAGTTTCAATAAAGCATCTTCTGTAGATTTCCCACTTCTGAAGCCGAACTGTGAAATGCTAAAAAAATGAATCTTATCTAAGAAAGAGACAATCCTAGATGTAATACCTTTTTCAAGAATTTTTGAAAAAACTGATAGTAGTGAAATAGGGCGGTAGTTATCAAGCTCAAAAGTATTACCCTTTTTGTGAAGGGGTATTACTATCGCTCTCCTTCAGTGAATCCGGGAAGATGCCCTTTTGAACACTGAGGTTGAAAATAAAACTCAGAACGTCAGATATTTGAAATGAAATGTTTTTTAAAACAGAACGAGAAATCTGATCAAAGCCAGGCGAACTCGTTGTTTAAGTGTCATTATGATTTTGTGAATTTCAAATGCAGTAAATTCATTGAAAGCAAAAGTTGCTGGTTGAGAATACATATGACATAAATTAAAAGAATTTAAAGTTGGACCATTGCTTAATGCGAAGACTTCGGAAAATTTAGTACCAGTAAAAAAATTGTTGAATAACGTTGCGACTTCCGCAGACTCAGAAATCATTGAATTATTACATTTTATGGATATATCACTATTAATAGTAGTTCTATTTAAAATTTTATTTACGACTGACTACTCCTTTTTAGCATTACCAACATTTCTAGCCAGTTTATTAGTAAAGTAAGAATCTTTACGACGTGAGATTTCAGTTTTCATCTTTAAACAGAATCTATCGTAGAATTTTTTAAGTCTGATGTTGTTAGGATGCTTTTTAACTTTATGGATGGTATAGCTCTTTTTTCTTTTTGATTTTATTAAATAGTGAAAAGGTCAACCATTGCTTAATGCGTATAAAATTGTTGGTTTTATTGAAAGTATTCTGACTACTTATTGAAATATATGATTGGAGCTTTTCAAGATCAAAAGCACAAGAGGGATCAAAATAAACGTATTCCCAATGTTCAAAAAATAGTTGTTGTTTTAGTACGGCAAAGTCAATTTTAGATAGTTTTTTATACTCGGGTTTATTAGCTCTAAGTATACTATGGTTCAGTTACTAGTTAACACTATTGTTTCTATGCAGCCTTATAAATATGTGATCTATAAAAATGTTGTGCCAAAGCAGAATCCATCCCGAAAGATGATAAAATTGACAAGTAATGATCAGTATCAACTGTTTCAGACAGGATGTTAATATTCAAATCACCAATGAGTATTAAATTTTTACTAGTTTGAGATACCAAAAATACCGGCTCTGCTCTGCCTTGCCTTTTTTCTCATTGAACAAAGCTATTATGGGCTTTACAGTAAAGAGAGTTGTGGTGTACACACGCACCGAAATCCAATTAAACGATTATTTATTTAATAATAAACGTTTAGAAAATTTTAAAAATGTTGTGCAATTTGTGCAGTAATAAAGTCGAACGAACTCAGTTAAAAGTGGTCTGTTGCGACTGTAGTAAAATCCTTCACGCGAAATGTGTTAACATATTGTCGGTTGATTTGGAATTCCTAAAGAGCAACAAATCTTGGAGATGTGGGAACTGCGCAACCACAAAACGTCGCGACTCGCTATCTAGTGAAGGTTTAGCCAGTGTCAGCAGGGCATAAGGCAACAACATCAGAAGGGAACAAATTCATCTCCAAAAGAATCCAATTCATCTCTCGAAGAATCGGGCATCACACTGATGATGATTTACAAGGAACTGCAAGACATAAAAGAAGCTAAAATAATACAAATAATGGAGCTTCAAAACAAAAACAAAGAATGCGAGCAAAAAATTCAAATGCTGGAACATAAGGTCAATTACCTCGAGAACCAGCTGATTGCAAACGACATTGAGGTATCTAATATTCCACAAATCAACAACGTCTCTACCACCGATTTGGCGCTAAAAATCTTTCGTGATGGAATCAATGTGGGGGTAACAGAGAACGATATAGATCATTGCTGTATAAAAACAATTAAAAAACGGCATCAAATCTCAGAGAGCAATGACTCACACACCCCCATCAATATTTTTCATGTAAGATTATCAAGCCGACGTTGGAAGGAGAAGATAATGAGAGCAAACCGGCAGAAGAAAGAATCGTTAACAACGTCTGTACTCAACGCAGAGGTGAACTCTCAGAAGATGTACATCAATGAGTTTTTAACTCACCACATACGTCAGCTGGTCAAAACCGCAAAGACAATGAGGATCACA
Organism: Volucella bombylans; assembly: GCA_949129095.1. Classification (NCBI taxonomy): domain Eukaryota; kingdom Metazoa; phylum Arthropoda; class Insecta; order Diptera; family Syrphidae; genus Volucella; species Volucella bombylans. The sequence goes on from OX422141.1 coordinate 67,370,818, forward strand.
AAGAAATATAAATATGTATGGATCAAGAATGGGATAGTACACATTCGTAGGAGTGAGGGTGATGTAATCTTTCGTATAAACTGTGTTACCGATTTCAATAAATTATGAGTTCTGTAAATACTAGTACTGTCCCTTGCCTAACTCCTATTGTATGTGATAATTCAAATGTCCCATAATATTCATATGAAAATTTTTGTATTCATCAGTACATTCGTAGTATACGTAGTAATTTTCCAACACCCTGTCAATGTTCTCTAAATAGCAATATTATTAACCACAGAGTTCAAAATAATAGCTTTGTATGTGAGTTCATTGATTCTGTCGAAATCTACAAAGTCATTATGAACTTAAAGAACAAAAAATCTTGTACAAGTGAGGGTATCACAAGTATTCTGATAAAAAATATTGCTTGGCAAATAATTGATGTGTTGAGCTATTTATTTAGTTTAAGTATCAATAATGGTTGTTTTCCAAGTCCACTTAAATGTGCAGAGGGAATTCCACTTTTTAAGAGAGGTAACCAAAAAGATGTGTCCAATAACCCATATCGTTATTACCTACATTTTCTAAAGTATTTGAAAAAATTCTCAAAAAGAGAATGCTACAATTCTTGGAGAAAAATAAGTTTTTTTCAAGTAATCAACTTGGTTTTAGACCTGGATTATCAACAGAGGATGCTATCCTTAGGGTCTGCAGTCAGCTACATGAAGGGCTAAACAAAAATGTGCCTACTATGGCTTTATTCAAGACATAACAAAATCTTTTGAAATGGTTGACCATCAGTTATTCAAAACATATCTTAAAGACAGAGTTCAAAAAGTGAAGGTAAATGACGTTTTTAGTAAACCGCTGGTCTTAAAAAATGGAGTCCCTCAGGGTTCTGTTCTAGGGCCACTTCTATTTTTAATATATATTGACTCGATTTTCAGACAGCAAATTCAATGGAATAGCGACTGCATTCGCCGATGATATAACATTTACATACACGTTCCAAAACCCAATTAATTGCATTACGAAAATTGGAGAAGATCTAGAAAAATGTAGGGTGTGGTTTGCTCATCACAAGTTACTCATTAGCGAAAAAACCAAATTATTAAAGTTGAAAATATCCGGCAATACTATACCAGAATACAACCTTCGATTTCACTCGCATGAGTGTACTACATTATGCTTACTGCTTCATACTTGCGTCATACAAAACTTTTATGAACAAAATACGTGTTCTGAGAAGTGTTTTATAATTGAATCAGTCAAGAATTTTAAATATCTAGGAGTCTTAATAGATCAAAATCTGAACTGGAAAGATCATTTACAAACAATAAAATCACACATGTACCTGGTGGCTCGTAAACTGTATCTTATCAAACCATACTGCTCAGATAAAGTTTTATCAATGTTGTACTATATACTGGCACACTCTAAATTGCAATATGGCATTGTATGTTGGGGAGGATATTTCAATGCGATTAGACCAGTATTGGTTGGTCAAAAATATCTAGTTCGCATTCTTACTAACTGCAATCGTCGTACTCATAGTTGGCCCCTGTTTATAAAATGCAATATTTTACCAATAAGTTTTTAAAGTGCTTAGAGAATTTTTTAAGCGGAGCGGAAACATTCCTAGCAGGACTAATTCAACTTATAATTTAAGGACAAATAACACAGACTTAGCAAACGTACCAATTGCACGTTCAACACATTTTTCCAAATTCTATACATTTACTGTCCCATGCTATTTCAATAAACTTCCACATTCGATACGATTAAATAATAACTATAATATCTACATTAACAAAATAAGAGCTTGGATTTTTACTATTGATCTTACTAATATTGAACTATTTCTACTAATTCTACCTTAATATCGCTGTAAAAAACGGACTAATGAAACCGTATTCTTCTTCGTATCTCATTACTATTGATTTCATTCACGCAGTCTGTCTAATAAATTTTAATTGTATATATATTATCTGTATCTGTATTTTTCAATGCCAGAATTTGTTAATTAATTTATATAACCATAATGAAGTGTCGTCTAACACATTTTTGATTTTATTATCTAATTAAATGACGACCACTGTTTTATTCATTCTATGAAATTTACATTATTATATTATTATATTTTCACTCTTGTTTTAATATTTTTGTTTGTAAAAATCTAATCGAATTACGGTTTTTCTATAAATTAGTATAACTATTTCTTTTTGAATAAAACAAAAAGTATTAAAATACATGCAGTACAAAGTTGAGCAAAATGTCTACACGCACACATGTACATATATGCTTGCACTCAATTATTGTTTTTAGGTTTCCTTTCATAACCCGTTCAATAATTTTGCTAAAACTGCTAAGAAGATATATCGGTTTGTAGTTATTAGAGTTATCTGACGGTTTACCTGGCTCGGTATCACTTTAGCAATCTTCCAGTGATGAGGAAGGAAAGTATTGAAATTTTAATTTTATACAGAAATTAACTATAAATGTTACGAATTGCTTTCCCGAGGTTGGTAAGTTTTTCAAGTACAGATTTTTAATACCATCTAAGTCTTTCATTTTCTTTACTTGAAAGATTTTTATTGTTTGAAATGATTTACAAGGTTCTTCACCGGCTAAAAATGTTATGTAACAAATAGGTCCTTATGAAGCCCCTTGCACTTGCACTTTCTCTTTCGTTTTGTTTTTTTAATTCTTCTGAATCAGAAAAGTAAATTTAGTCTTATTTTTAGTTTCTTTTATTCTTGACTTTCTTATTGTGTATGACCTAAATTCAAATGTAGAAAAACAAGCAGTCGCAGAAAATAATATTATTGGCGTGAAGACCAAATTAGCAATGTGAGAGCGACGAAAGCGTTGAATCACCCCGCCTGGGAATCACATTTTTCTTAGGCAATGTTTTAGAATACGAAATGTTTAGTGTGATTAAGATGTTGATTTCCTTATTGTATAACGGACTTATTTATTTTGATGCGTAAAGGAATGTTAATATAGCTAAAACATTGTTTTCTCGGATTACTTCCTATATACAGCCATTGACAACTAATTAGAAACGACATTTTCAATTAAAAGGTTCAGTATTTTTTCATATGTTTCATTATTTTCTCATTTCCATTTTTTTCGTGCATGTCCTTATTATCTGAATAAAAACAAAAACACAGAATTAATAAAGTTTTCTTGGCGCATTTTTTTTTTAATAATTTTGTATCAAGGTGTCAAATTTAGCTGTGACAACTAATTAGAAGCAAACGCTGAAAAAACAATAAGAAAATGTAAGACAATCTTGAATAATGTTGAAACTTACCATAGGGCCTTATTATGACTAATACTTGGTTGGAAATCCCCTATGCTTCAAAACAGCTCCACTTTGCATAGACTCAATGAGGCCTCGGCATCCCTCCACTGGTATCGCATACCACGCTTCCATTACCTTTTCAAACAAAACATCCAAGTTCGAAATGTTTTGGGCACCGAGGGCATTTTTAACATCCGTCCAAAGACGTTCAATCGGATTCAAGTCCGGACTGGATGATGGCCAGTCAAGTACACGCATGGAGCTTCGTTCGAAAAATTGCTTTGCGGTATGCTTAGGGTCATTGTCTTGTTGGAATATAAAAATAACCGGCATTTTCCCTCGGCCCACGGTAGCATTACATTTCTCAGTATGTCAACATACTGTTCGTTGTTCATCCTTCCTTCAATACGATGAATTGGGCCAATGCCATTCCAAGAAAAACAGCCCCAGATGAAAATTGATCCACCGTCATGCTTTACTACTGGAGAAGTGTACCTGGGATCAAGTTCTTTGTCTTTTGGCCGTCGGACGCACTTCTACCGTCCGGACCAATTCGATTGATCTTCGTTTCGTTATTCCAGAGTACAAATTTCCATTGGTTTGCCGTCCAACAAGCATGGGTCTTAGCAAACTCGATACAGCGTTTCCTTAGAGCCAACGGATTCTTGCTTGCATGTCTCCCATAAAGTCCAGCTTCCGCCAAACGACGTGCAACAGCTCTCTTGGATATATTGATGTCGGCTGCTTTCATAATTGCCCGTTGGATGACTTTAGCACTTTTCCCCGGATCCGCTTTCGACAACCGAATAATTTTTTTGTCGATACGTTGTGCGGTTTTGTGGGGTCTTTTTTGACGAGGAACGTTTTCTGTGGTGCCATACTTACGAAAATGTGAAATTGCATCAAATACCATCTTTTTAGAACATTTTAGCTGTGTTGCAATTCCTTGATAGGAGAGCCCCGCTTTGTTTAGCTCAGCAATAGCTTTACACGTATCCGGTGTGCAACTCTTGCCTTTGCCCATTTCGAAAACAGCTTTCTACCACAATTTTCTTTGTTGAATTTACGTTTACAAATGTAAATTAATATTATACTTACCAAAATAGTATATACTACTTAGAATAACTACACAAGTTTGAATGAACTATAGCTTAATCAAAATCGTTTATAATTAACTGTCAAACCACCGAGTTCAATTTTTCAAATAATGTATTACTGTTATACAAAACATATAATCTGGCAAGATGGGAATACATTTTCTAAGAAGGGGAACCAACACAGAAGTAACACAAGCAAGAAGTATAACGTTATGTTATTAAGAAAAATCTGAATATTAGGTTATTTTATTATGGCCAGATGATCCATACCATTGGTTTACATGTATTACAACAACAACACAAGATCCAGAAACCTATCTGGATCGTAATCGTGATCGGAAAATTTGTTTATACTACTCTCCACTTGTTTTTAATTTTATTCGTATACATTGGTACAACTGAAACCGATTTCTCGTTTACGGCATTGTCTGATAAGTAATATGAAATACTTTTTTTAACCACATATTTTTTTAACAATCATTATTTTCGAACGAAGGAAAATTTTACAAATAATAACTTAATATTTTCGAATTGATTTAATTTTTCAATATATTTGAGTGAAATCTTAGTATATTATGTTTATTTGGTGTAAATAAGTAAACGTTTCAATCAATCATGGGCAAAAAAAAATAAAACTAAATAAAAGTTCAAATTACTGTGCGAGGAATTATTTTCGTTGACATGGAAACTCCACACACAAATGTCAACAAACAATTGTATTTACCTCAACTACAGCTGCTTCCATTTTTATATTTTTTTTATGAAATGTCATATTTTGAAAGAAATATGTGTCAAACAAAAAAAAAGTGCTGCCACACATTAAACAAAAAAACCGCTATGATCTGTGTTGTTTTATTATCTTGATCTAATCCAGATCATGGGGATAATAAAACCATAGACTAACTATACCTAGATATCAAACTTTCCAGATATTGGAAAATCAAAACCGGTTTTGTACTGATCGTCCCTATCCGTGTGAACCTGTCCATGAATACGTGAGAATTGTCAACAATGTCAAAATTCGAAAAGTTTTACGAGTGACGTCACCCATATAAAAATGACGCCGTGAATTTCGATTTTGACATTTCTCATATTTACAAATCTAATTTCGTGTAAGTTGCAAAAAAATTTTATGTTGAACAATAATTTTGTTTATTATATTTTCCAGGACAACAAAAGAAGAAAAATTTACACATTTGGAGCAAGAAAAAAACATTTTCAACAGAATACTGCGGCCACGAACAGATTGCCTTGGATTGGAGGTGGCAAAAGCAGTTAAAAGTTTGTTTACATTTTCTTGTGAGTAACTACAAACATTTTAATTTCAAAATAATTTATTTTACTTCTTTTTTACAGTAAGAACAATGAATCTAAATGCACCATTCAAGAGCTTTAAGAAATGTGGATGAGTGATCTAACTAATTACATGTAAGTAAAAAGAATACATTTTCGTATAGCTATACATATAATGCCTTTTTCCTTGCAGATCCAACATTTGAAGTGCAATGGTTTCAAGAAAAGCGTTCCCAGTGTGGAACTATCGTGAGCTGATCAATAAAAAGAATACATTTTCGTATAGCTATACATATAATGCCTTTTTCCTTGCAGATCCAACATTTGAAGTGCAATGGTTTCAAGAAAAGCGTTCCCAGTGTGGAACCATCGTGAGCTGATCAAATAAACTTAAAGCATTTTTTCGATTTTTGTTTTGTTTTGCTTTGTTTATCCAATAAATACAATAAATTTAAAGAAATTGTTTTTTCTTTCTTGGATTTGCTGCTTCTTCAATAAATTATTGACATTTGATCATTTCACCACGGTGTGGGTAAGTTTTTCGCTTCACCATGAATGTTTTCATCAGGAGAGCATGTTCCGAAAAAATGTAAATTACAATTCATGAATAAATTGGATTATTAGATTGAATGGAAAATATTGTATTAACTTTTCATATGAAGTAATAAATAATAATTAATGATTATTTTGACTGTTTTTATTTGTGAAAATAGAACAATAAATAGAAAATTAGTGCTTTATAGGTCCATTTAGTACGACAGCGAATTGACCAATTATTTTTTGAAAAAATATGGATGTGACTGGACAATTTAGCTCATATTTAATGCTTTTGTATTGCTAATTCCATTACTAACGCAACATTTCCATATACTTTGCTCAATTTTTGCATCAAAAAATTTCCGAGAAGAAGAAAATCGATGTAAACACAACGTTTCACAAATATCACGTTGTAATTCTAAAATTTGGCTGGATTTTCGTGAATGTCAACGACATCAAATCGGCGTATAAATTTTATACCGTTTGAAAGAAACCTTTCGTCAGCGAAGCAAATAAAAAAAAAAACAAAAGGACTTTGCTAATAAATAAAAAAACAAAGGATTTGTGTTCTAGGATTTCTTCAGAAGAGTCAAAATTTTGCATTTATGAATCAAATAGGCCTTCGAAAGCATGAAGACAACCAAATGAAACTTACAGTCCGAATACACAAGGCAAAAAGTAAAGCACGGAAATGGTTGTTGTGTAATATGGAGCTAAGTATCCACTGTTGAGATCGGTAATTTAGTCACAGTAATTCAGAAAAAGAAGTATACTAAAATATTTAGAGCGAAAATTTGCTTCAAAGGACACAAACAATGCTTATTGCGAAACATTTTTTACTCCCAACAGGACAACGATTTCAAGCATAAGTCCATATCCACATAAAGTCCCTCACTTGCTAGTAACGCCACCACATAGCCCCGATCTTAACCCGTTCTCTTTGGAACGCCTTTGGAATCATTAAATGATGAGGTTACGAAAACAGGTCATCACATCGAAGCCTCAGTTAAAAATTTTAATTTTTAGCGGAATGGCAAGAAATAATATGTGAATATATGGAAAAGTTGACGCATTCTATGCCAGACCGGCTTAAAGATGTTAACAGCATTAAAGAATACTCAACAAAGTAGTAGCAAAATCTGTTGAAAACAATTATAAACAAAAATTCCCTACGACAAAACCAAATTAAGTTGGGATATCATTTCACATTGTTTGTCAAATTCTGGAAATTATTTTTAAAAAATAAACAATTAAAATACCACCGCTTTTGTACTTTATAATGTGTGAAAAAAAAGATTCTCGAAATATTTTGGAAAAGCTTTAAATTCAAATAGAAAAACAAATATTTTCCTTAAAAAACTAAAAAATGATCAAAAATGTTAATTGTACTTATCAGTATTATTTAATTAATTTATTTACTCAACACATTCAAACTAAAAGAACAGCAAGGAAATTGATTTTAAAAGTTGCCATTAATTAATAATCCTTTTCATTGATGTCCAGAGTACAGAGTTTGTGCCTAAACATAAAAAATGCTTATACAATTGACTCTCAATACAAGCTTAAGCTTGATTTCAGAATTGTAATAGTTTCAATTCATTTATATCTTCAAATGAAACTTTCAAAATATAATCCTTAGGTCCTTTTTTAATTTTATTCTGAAACGATCCCCTTTTTGTTCAATTGAAACAAAAAAAGCGTTTTTTTTTTAAATATATTCTATTATCTTCACTTTTTCACCACGTTGAATTAAATATTCACCAGCGAAAAATATTTTTCCTTTTATTTTTGCCTTTATTATATATACTTAGCGAACATTACGTGAAATTTGTTGTCATTTTAGCCATTCTGACAGGTTATAGAGATTGAGAATGTGTTGGTGATTCACTTACAGTGTGTCTGTGCGAAAGTTAAACGTTGCAAAAGTATTAGTAGAGTTTGATATCTAGTTATAGTTAGTCTCTGGTTGTCAACGACTGTAGTTGCAGCCAAATTACGTCTACGATTTTTCTAGATATTTGACATTTTAATCGACAAACCGTTGGTTTAACGATTTAACCGACATTTTTGCCAGCCGCTTACCCTTTAACCTCTTGTCAAGATTTTTGTTTTCCCCGCAACAAATGCTAAAGATCAGTGGCATCGATACCAAGAAACCGTCATAAATGCCGTAACTGATTTTCATAGAAATTCTCATCCACGTCGTTTGTGAAATTTTTAGGCCCATTAGGCCCTGCCGTTGAAATTTAACGCCTCGAGTATTAATTGGAGCGAGTACATTTATTTCACATTGTTTTTAAGTAACCCAATACAGATTAGTCCACTTTTTTTTTAAGAACTTAACACTCAAGTGGTTATGAATAGACTTACAATGTATCAGCATGTGTTAAATTTTTTTGGAAAATGGGATAGAGAGAGAAAGAAAGATGTTTGGGCTCAGTGGTTATTTCGCTGCAATAGGCTGCTTTCCAAAATGCAGTACTGCCTGCTTTTTGCATCTTTTGCACCATTCTGAAATGCAAACACAAACAGGTGACAGAATGCAGTACGTTCCAAAATTAATTGTGAATGTATACACTGCGCAAGAAAAAACCACCAGTGCATCATGAACTAGCACGATGCAAATGACAGTTGTTTATTTGGTTTATGCACTCTGAAGTATAATGGCGAATTCCGAGAAGTAAGCTTTCTTTTAAATAAATAAAAAAGCATTCAATTATTTTATTATAATTATTTATATACAGAAAGCAATGAACAAAAAGCAAGATTTTACACTTAATTACAACGAGGCTTCAGTTTGAAAAGGAATCCAGCTCTAACTGAATTTTAGCTTTAAAATATATTTTGTGAATATTCGGTTGTTACAAGCCCACAATTATTTAGTAAATGATTAATTATATGAATTCCAATCAATTTGTTACACATTGTTTTACGTTTAAAAAAAAAGTAAACACTGCGCATCGCGTAGCATTCCGAAACATCATGATTCGTAAGGCAACGGGGTACGCCTTGCATCATAAAAGCATCGCATGCTTGCATGACAGATGCGAGGTGCAGTCAAGTCAATTTACACTAATAATTTATTCACCCCATTAAATGTTGGATGTCACCGATGGGGCAAAATATCCACTGCCCCAAACATCTTTAATTCTCTTTTCTTTGTGTTACATGCTTTGGCATCATAAGTGTAGTCATACCCACTTGAGTGTTAAGGTCTTTTAAAAAAAAAAATATTGGGTTGTACCACATGAAATGTCCGATTTTCGCTCAGTCGGAAATAAGTTCTCGAGTAATCATCTGTGCCAGATGCCAGATCGTTAAACTGTCTCTTTTTATAAAATTAAGTGGTACGTGTGCTAGACATGTGAGAATTTTAGGATTCGTTACAAGTACCGATATTTTTTTCTGGGAATTGTTTACCATGCTGTCGGCAGTTCAAATTCGAACCCTCTTCCTTTACGAATTTAAAATGGGACATAATGCGTCATTGGATGTATGTAGATGTAGCGGTAAACAAATGCACCATACGACGTTGGTTTGGAAAGTTCCGTTCAGGAGATTTCAGCCTTGAAAACGAACCACGTGGGAAGCCGGAAACGGTGTAACAGTGGATTGGACCCAACGAAATCGGTGCGGGAGATTGCACAAAGCAAGGGAGTATCTCCAATGACAATAAATCGACACCTTTCTCTCACAGGAAAGGTAAAGAAAATATTGACTTTTAAATTTTTACTATAAAGTCGGACATTTCATGTGGTGCAACATAATAATAATTTTTGGGCGGAATGCAATAGTCAAATTAAGTAAGTGTTTTACTTGAAAAAAGAAAAGTTTACATTTCACAGCGTTTTGCAAACTTTTTGTAATTCAAATGAGAGAGGTATTAGTATAAAGCGCAAACAAATCAGTATACTCGTATTGCGTTCTATATGAACTTAAATATCAAATAAAAGGTACAATAAAATGAAACTTACTAAACAAATCTCGTACTCTGCGTGCACCCTGTCCAACCAATACTTCGTCAAATTCAGGCCCCGCAGCATGGAAAAATGGAACGTTTGCTTCCCCGGCTACTGCACGTGCAAGTAATGTCTTCCCAGTGCCTGGTGGACCAACTAATAGTACACCTTTTGGAAGTTTTCCACCAAGATTTGAAAACTTTTCCGGGTTCTTTAAGAATTCAACTACTTCCTTAAGTTCTTGTTTGGCTTCGTCGCATCCTTTAACATCATCAAAATTAACGTTTATCTCTTCTGGATCCACTTCTACTTGGTTTCCTAGTTGAATTCTAAAATAAAGATTCTTGAAGCATCCTATAGCCAATATCAAATACAAAAATATGACGTACCTAAACACTGACCCGCTTGTAGATGAAAATAAGCTCACAAAAATGCCCAGAAAAACAATTATAATAAGTAGCTGTTGAAATACCTATTAAACTTGCATTAGCATTTGGAACTAATATAATTCTTACAAGCTACATTCAAATTACTTTTAAATATTTCATGGTCTTTCCAGTTTTATGAGTTTCGTCAGAATTCAGAGCAGCTAAATATCCTTCAGCAAAAGCTACCTTAATATTTTTCCCCTATAATCAAAAAAAAAAAAATACATTTTACAATTGATACTGGAAAACTTACTTCATCTTTATGGATTCCGACTTCACCAGTTTTTTTAAGCAGCTTTGATAACGCTTCTGTATGAGTCGTAACAGACGGCTCACTTTTATTTGACGACCCACCTAAGGAAAAAACATTTAATTTGCAATTCATATATTTAATAGTTTCATACTTAAGGCGTTCCGTATTCTCGTAGACAAAGACGGATTTCTTTTTGATTCCGAATCCACTGCTCTATCGGTTTTGAAATTTCTGATAAACTTACTAAAATACATACAATAATTTATTTTTTTTGTTTAAATTAATTTTTTACGTACATTTGATAACTGGCGTCAATACCTCTTCTTGGGCTGAGCAAACATTTTACATCACAATTATTTGTACTAAGGATAATATTAAATATATGGTTTGTTTTTTTTCCATTATTGGTAATTTGCTTTGCGAGAAAATGTGCTGCATTCGGGTTTAAAGATTGTGTTATACTACAAATCACTTTATTTAATCTGCCTTTTTCAAAAAAGTTTTTAAAACATGCATTGTGCCTTGAAATTTGTAGTAAACATCTACTTGAATTTATTAATGTGAAAAATTCATCTAACAGGGGCTTTTTAATTTGTCCAGCGATTTTTAATGGAAGCTGAAATGTGTTCTTATGTATTGAGTAGTGCGATTTTCGACTTATGCCAGTCAAATAATTTGGTGGCTGAAAGAAAAACATATAAAGCAACAGTGTATATATTTATATTTATATCATTTACCACAGCATGTGAATATGCAAAAAACATCTTTAAAAAGAACTGAGGGCCTACACTTGCACAAAGTACTAATCTAGCTTGACAAGGACTGTCAGCATTCTGAACATAACGGAACTAGCATGGAAAATTTTCTAGATTTAGGTCTTTCCAAAAACAACTTTCTACTGATTGAGTGAAGTAACATATAATTCAAATTGTTCGTTTACAATAATGCGAGTCTTGCAGCGAGCATTCAATTTCGAAAATCTGGAAAACTCGCATTTCGCAGTGCGTGACAGCTAAATTGTTGTTGTTTTAATTTTGAGCTTGTTATTTGTGAGTGGTGTTATGACACATCATTGTAAACAGACGTCCGATGTTCGAATGCGACTCTCGTATCGCATTTCGCTTGACGTCCCATTTACAATGCTCCGTGATCCGATACGTTGTTCGAAAAAGAGAGGGCATGACCTGTCAAAAATATTTCCGTAACATGCACTTCATTGAGTTTGTTTACAATAATGCTAGTCTCGCAGCAAGCATCGCAGTCAATTTCGAAAATCTGGAAAACTCTCGCATCTCTCAATGCGTGACAGCTAAATTTTTATTGTTTTCATTTTGAGCTTGTTATTTGTGAGTGATATTTTGACTATCATTGTAAACAGACGTCCAATGTCCGAATGCGACCCTAGTATCGCATCTCCGAGCATTGTAAATGGGGCTTGAATAGTGCAATCAATGTGTCAATGGATACGCCTGAACCGTCGACAAAGTTAATGAACGCGTTCAAAATTGTAGCTGCAAGAGTCGAAGGATTCTGATTGGTTGAGGGGCCGAGAATTGACTTCAAAACTAGGTGACATTTCATGAGGTAGAGGATTGGATTTTCACGCAAAATATTATTCCAGAAATTTCAGGCAGGAAAAGAAAAGTCAAAAACCAGCTGATTTTCGACTTTAATTTAAATGAAAGTTGTATTTTATTACATTATTTGTTTGTTTGATAAATTGTTTACTTTTATGGAAATAAAAATAATGTTTAACGTAATTTGTTTTTTTTTTGTATAATATACACGCGCCTAAGGGGTTATATACCCTTTTACTGTTGCCAAGGCGCGGACGGAAAGATAAAAGGAGGAGAAAGGAAAATTGTTTTTGTAGTGGTTTGAAACCCAGGTATATTTGGTTTCGATATTCGCTCTCCTGGGGTGGGAGTCCGAATAGGACGGAGAGTTTTTTCGTTTTTTCGTTTTTTCTTCACTCAGAGCGATTCGAAGGTTATAATTCGCACTAGTTTTTTTTTTGTGCTTGAAACTCTACAACAGAAAAATCTACGTGTCAATGTTATGCCTTCACACGCAGAATTTTTCTGTCTGAGTTCCAATTACTCAAATGTAAAACTTGAAAGACTTGTCATGGGCAGGATTCCAACCTTGACTCCGCGCGATTGCTAGTACCACTACACCACGGCCACCACCCCAGTGTGTGGTGTGAATTAGTGTGTGAATTCTGAATTAGCTGAACTGGAGAAAATCGTGCAACGAATGTTTCTGCTTATTTGTTTGTATATTTTTTCTTCTTTTAGTATATTAAATAAGTTAAGTTAACAAATTCCTTAAAAAAATTAATAAAAATAATGAAATACAAAGGATGAACCATAAAAAAATTATAATTTTCTTGTCAACATTGTTACATGAATTGGTTGAATGTCAAATTTATTTCGCAATTTCTTTGTTTGGCAAAATAGCAGATTCCAATAAAATAATTATTTGTTTTCCATTTTCTTTTATTTTTTATATTTGCTTGCGAATCAATTGAAACATTCCAAATAATTTGACAATTGCTCGAAAACAAAAATCTGGTCTTACACACAATATTATTTAACGTTTATATTTATATGTGGAAATCCATTCTTATACAAAAATCCAGAAGAAAAATTTTGCAAATTTTTCAGGCTGTGTTTTACGTTTTAGGCTAATTTTGTTTGACAATCATTTTCCAGTTCATACATAGGTAGAAGCCAATGAGAATTTATAATAAATCATTTAACGCCGCAATAAAACGTTGGAATCAGTAAAACATTTTATTTTAATAAATAGCTGTTCTATTATGAACACGCGGCGGAAATTAATTTTGTTTCTCCACTTGACTGGTCTTGAAAATAACCAGGATAGCTACTACAGGGGCACTGAAAATACTCGATTGATGCATAAACGACTACTTCATGCCCTTGAAAAACTGCAAAATTTGCAATTGAACAATTCTTTTATTTATATAAAATAAATAAAACTTTACTATGAACGGGCCAGTGGATGAATTCGCCAAATGGAATCATCGGTGAAGTAAAAGTAAGAATTTCCGAGACTAAGTTAGGCGGTAAAATAGGAAATCTTCAAAGGCAGTGTAAAGAACGGGTGCGGCGAAAAGGCTGCCCTCACTGTGGTGACAAGCAAACAGAGGAAGAAGAAGCCGGTCAATCTTCCCGAAGATATCAGTCGTCCGGAGCACGAGTTGACAGCCACAGGACCACCATCCAAGTCTCGCTGGCAAAACGATGCAATAAAAGTCTTCTGGTGGAAGTAGTCATCGGTAAGGAGAAATGGATGGCAACAATAGACACCTGCGCCACGGCCTCAATCATCAGGAGGGATCTTGTGCAGAAGTCTTGGTTGCTTAACACCGGCAGTTGCAGCTTGCGAACAACTACAGGAGCAACGATTAGCTGGTCGGAATGACATTCTCTCACGCGTTTCTGGTAGCTAACATATGTGAGATATTTGCATCATTTGTACAGACTTCATGAAAGAACGTAGACTAGTAGTCGACTTGAGGGCACAAGTCTAAAATACAGAAACATGGAGATAGCAATGATATACGGAAACGCCAATACTTCCGTCTTAAGCGTCGTCATCTGCAGAAATCAGATTCTAGAGCCTTCGTCGAAAGCGATTGTTTGGCAAATGTGGAAGGTGGCCCAGGTAGCCACCGATTCTATTTGAGATTATTAGGAGAGACTTCATGGTGAGAAAGACCTTAGTGGAACTAAAGAACAACTTGGTCCCTGTAAGGATTCTAAATCGAAAGACATTTAGTGTAAAGGTGAAAAAGGGGGAGATAGTGGGAAAATGTATACCTGTGGAGTCTATATCGACCACAACAGAAACAAATGGTGCAACACCGGTCGCAAGAGTTCAGATCATAAAAATCAGGAACAAAATTCTCAGCCTCTGTAATCTGGACGAATCCTGGCAGAAAAACTAATCAGTGAGTACGCTGATATATTTGGTCCTCGTGAATAAAAAAGATGGCAGTACGAGGTTTTGTGTAGACTACCGACGTCTCAACGATGTCACGACTCCCGAGAATCGATGACACTTTGGATATGATCTACTGGCAGATAGAGATAAATCGTACGGATCGTGAGAAAACTGCCTTCACTACAGAAAGCTGTCTTTGGGAGTTTGCAGTGATGCCGTTTGGACTACGCAACGCTCCGGCCACTTTCGAGCGACTAACGGAACGAAAATTACAAGGACTAACCTGGAACACCTGCCTAGTATATTTGGACGCCATCGTTATCGTCATAGGCAAGACGTTCGAGGAGAATCGCGATGATGCGATAAATTTTCCCGTAACAAGTTTGGCTCTCTTTTCCTTGCAAGTCCCTTCGGTTCCTCTGTTCATTGAGTAGAAATACCGAACTCTGGCGGAGATGGAGGGCAGCCATGATCCCATCAGCCAGTGGCCCACCAATCCCAGACCTCGGAAAACAACGCACATATGTTTCACAGACAGTTTTCCGTGCAAAGGAGAACGAGGAGGTTCGGTCGGCGAAGTCCTAAGGACAGTAGGGAGACTCAGGACAAACCAGGAACCCCAGTGTGCGACAGGAGGTCCATCAGGAACACCGTTGTCGGAGCCAATAGATAGACGGGAGACTCGCAACGGGCTGCATCAGTGAGGACGTCTGAAAATATCCGACGGATGGGGATGGACTGTCCTTTCAATCCAGACACCCCAACACGATGATGACGGGTGGGGGAAGCCGATCCCTGGAACATCTCAACAAAAAAAAAACAAATAACATGAAGCTTAATGGACACCACCTCCTGCCACCGATGTGGAGACAGCATCAGCATCATATCTCTACAATGGATGTGGATGAACCAAACTAATCGATCGATGATTGAAGAGACGACGATCTCTTTTATAGCAACACCCCAACGAGGGAGCAACAGTGGTGTGCAGGCGGATGGCCAAGTAATAAGACGGCCTCCACCGAGGGAACCGACAAACATACAAACAACATAAACATACAAACAACATAAACATACAAACAACATAAACATGCAAACGAAGAAACGCACAAATAAACACAAACAAACAATAACACCCGGCAACAAACAACAACGATAAACGCCAGCAACAAAGGGCGAACAATACAATAAAACAATCGCATCAACAAAATTACAAATCACGAACCTGTCGAGGACAGAGAGGCCAGAGGGCAGAAGGTGGGACCTATTCGGCATAGCAACAACAACAAAAAACATAATTGTAAGGAGTGACACGCTATTGGTCAGTCATTTTTTGTTTTGGGAAATTGAAACTTCGGTGGGCCGCGCGCGCTTTAAAACCCCGAGAACAGTTTTTTTTTCTTCTTCTCAAAATGAAGTTTTCGTGATTCCTGAGAAAAATCACGTGGCGCTCAACCGTCTTTTGTTTTACCCAGGTATAGCTGCCATTAAAGCGCTACCTGAAAGAACCCACCGCGGGGATAGTTAGATCCCAGGAGAAGTTATCGTTTGGTTCGGGCATAGCTCTATCGATGCCAGGAATCAAATGTAACAGCGAAAATCTAAAACAAGTGCTTGAGAGGCTACGAAATGTTTTTTAAAACTGGACCCAGAAAAGTGTGCTTTATTCCGTCCGCAAGTAAAATATCTGGATCACATTATATTAGCGGAAGGAGTTAGGACGGATCCTGACAAAATCGAAGTCGTGAAAAGTTGGCCTGTCCAAAGAGATAAACACCAACTGAGAAGCCTTTTTGGACTTGCCATGTACTACAGAAGGCTCGTAAAGGGTTTTGTTAGTATTGCAAAGAGCTTGTATCGACTTACAGAAAAAGGCTGACAGTTCAGGTGGTCGGGAGAGTGAGTAAAAGCGTTTCAAGAACTGAAGCAACAGCTGTTCAATGCCCCCATCTTGGGTTACCCCACACCCAGAAAAATGTTCATCGTGAATGCAAACGCCAGCAATGTTGGAGTCGGAGCTGTGATCTCCCAAGTTCATGATGATCAAGAGAAAGTGGTCGCATATTACAGCAAAGTACTCTCCAGACCTGAAAGGAACTACTGCGTAACTCGGCGCGAGCTTCTGGCTTTAATTCTGGCTACGAAGCATTTCCATGAGTACCTCTACGGACAAAAGTTCATTCTTCGGACAGACCACGCAGCTCTGAAATGGCTACTCCAATTTAAGAATCCTGAAGGCCAAGTTCCAAGATGGATCGAGCAGCTGCGGGGCTACGACTTTGAAGTGCAAGGGAAAACTCCACTCAAATGCTGATGCTCCCTCTCGTCGACCGTGCGGAGTAAAATGCGAATACTGCAAATGTAAAGAAGTGAAAGAACAGGCCACTATTCAAATGATCAGGACTGTGCCAATAGAGGGTTGGAGTATAGACGAACAGTTCCTCCCAGCAGGCAGGCAATGAAATGGAACCAATATTGGCCTGGAATGAACAAGAGTAAGGACCAAGCTGGCAGCAGATATCAGACCGAACCCAAATTCTAAAGGCATACTGGGCACAGTGGGACTCCATTTGTGTTCAAGATTGTTTGCTGAAGAGAAAATGGGAAAGTGCGGTTGGGACAACATCTCGTATACAGATAATTGTGCAAGGGTCCAAAATCAGCTAAGTTCTGCATGAAATATATGACGGAAACATTGGAAAATTTAAGGGAATGTTTCTATTGGCTAAGCGCTAAACAAGGTGTCGAGAATTGATGCAAAAAATGCATAAGGTGTGCAGCTACCAAGGGTCCAAAAGTAAAGCCACATGGACAAATTCAACAATACAATGTCGGAGCGCCATTTGAACGAATAGCCATCAACATCGCTCGGCCGTTTCCGGAAACCTTTAATGGCAACCGATACACCCCCGTGCTCACGGATTACTTCAGTAAGTGGCTGGAAGTGTTTGCCATGCCAAATCAAGAGGCTAAGACCGTAGTTGAACAGACAGTCAATAACTGGGTGAGCAACTGGGTCACTCTGGTCAAGGGCGAAACTTTGAATTAAAAGTTTTCCAGGAAGCGTGCCAATATTTGGGAATAAGGAAGACAAGGACAACACCGCATCACTCTTAATATGATGGAATGGCCGAGTGATTTAATCGGAACTTGAATAAGCATCTATATAAGGTCGTTAGCAACTGCCAGCGGGATTGGGATCGACATATACCTCTCTTTTTAATGGCCTACTTTCGGATCCCCACCTACGGAACCCAAGGAGGTGAACGGCTGCGTGGATGACTTGCGCAGCAGGATTTGTAAATTGCATGAAAACACCAGAGAAAAGATGAAGCTGGCGAGTAGCTTACGTCATCAAGGCGAAATCTTCCGGCTTCAACGAGGGAGACCTGGTCTGCTTGTATAATCCTCAGCGTAAGAAAGGCAAATCACCAAAATTGCAAAGGATTGGGAAGCTCCATGCAAGGTATGGAGCATTAATGACATTGCCTTCTGGTTCAGCGCGGGGATCGCGGAAAACTTAATGTGGTCGATTTGGATAGAATGTGTCATTTCAACGATGAACGACGGAGTTGTTCGGGAGGGAGCAGTGTGGTATCCATTTAAATGTGAGCAGCGTCATCTATATTTCCATAGCAGAAGATTTCGATATTTTAATAGTAGAAGCATCAACCATTGGTGAATGGAGAATGGAATCGAGTTTTCTAGCAAAATGGAAATGGTATGGGACGCTGGATGGTGCGGATTGTTCTCGAGCTATGTCATTCAAATATAAATACGTATCAGCATCCCCAAGGTATGCAAGTCAGTTCATCAGTTGGATTTGAAGTGTAAATTAAGAGAGTGTTTAAGTGGTTTAAATAAAAGATAAAGGAAAGAAAAGGTGGTTAATAAATTGTATTGTATTGAGATAAGCGATTGAATTACAAATTGTAACTGTATTGAATAAAGCGATTTGCGTTGGAAAGAAATAAGTGCTATAATGTGTACCCACACAAACATTTTACAATATCTTAGTTCACTAACTAAGCCATGATATTTCTAATCACAAACCAATAGTTGCGAAATAATTGTGTTTGTCGTTCGGCATCTCATTTCTTGGAATACGACTCAAGAGCCCTCCTTCGGCAACCGGAATAAAAAATTTATTTCTTCTGACGTTTTCAATTGGCCAGAACAGAACAGAACAGGACAGCAGCGTTCTTTTTGCACTCCGGAGCAAAAATAAAATACATAAAACTATTATACTGTCAGTTTTTAGCGTTACATTGGTATCCGAATCGCTTTATCTCCGGAGAGAAATCAATCTAATGGCGTTTCCGATTGGGCAATTTGGACTCCAATCAAACACTAAAAACTTCTTCGGTCTTTGCTGTCAAAATTGCTACATAAATTGGTTAAATATACAATTTTTATTTCGCCTTTTCAATTACATTTATGAAATTTGTAATCCCATTTTTGGAAACACTGCTGCCTAAAATTTTCATAACAAATTCATTTTCTGATTTTGATGTGGATGACGACGATGAGGATAATAAAATTATCCGTATTAATATTATTATTGTTATTAGATTTCTGCTTCCATCTTCTTTTATTTTTTATATTTAGTCGTATTTGCTTGCGAATCAATTTGAACATTCAGAATAAATTCTAGTTTGACATACAATACTCTTTGACGTTTACACATATATATTTGGGTTAGTACATTTTGACAAGGAATCCAGGAGAGTAATTTTGCTTCTGAAATGAAAACCAGAACCAAAATGTTAATTCTGAAAACGTGAAAAGAAACAGTTTTATGTAATTTTTTCGCCCCGAAGTGCAAAAAGAACGTCATTAGAAAAATCTTTTCTTTTATTAGAAATTGTATATTTGTTTCGAATTGAAATTTTTTTTTGCCAATTTATTATTCTGAGTGTTCAAATTGATTCGCAAGTAAATATATTTAAAAAATAAAAGTTCAAAGAAGTTTTTAGTGTTCCATTGAAATCAAAATCGGAGGACACAATGCCTTCTGTGTTCTGACTTTCCAAACGAAAACGCCTATTAAGAAAATTTCTCTCTGATAGTGCCTGTTCACATTGGCGCGGGCAGTTAGATTGTCCGAAAGAAAGGGAAGTGGGAAAAAGACGGGCTACTTCCACTGAAAATCCATTTCTAAAGTGGATTTTCGGGTGAAGCACGTCGTTTTTTTCCATATTGTTCCATTTCTGACATATTTTTTCATTTTAGTTTTGATCGTTGAGCAAGGAAGTGTGGAGAATAAGAAAAAAAGTATCTTTCAGGCCAACTGCTCAAATTTAAAAAATAAAAATGCTCCGATTCAAGTGTTACACTTGTCAAAAAATCTTTCAACACCATGAAAATGTGAACACGACGTTCATGGTGAGGACTTTCATCCCCTCGCCAATGTGAAAGGGCATATAAAACTTTATTCACACTTCTCCGAATTTGACAGTTTTACGTAATTAGTCAAAACTGTACATAAGCAGACCTACAAATTTAACATATTTTTCGTTATTCTCATAGCGACATCTACACCTGAAGTTCACAATTATTTACGGAAATCCATTTATTTTACTTAGTTTGAGAACACTTACAAATTTTCGGTTGGTATGACTACATTGAAACTGAAAAGAGACAGAAGGAAGTTCCCTCTTTTGATTTCCCGTATTCAAGCTAAACAGGCGCAAAATGTCGAAGAGAGGTATGCTGAATAAAAATTAATCTGCATTAATCTGTTTTTGAGTTTGCAATCGACTAAAATTCAGAATTAAAATCTATGTAAAATGATTTTACCGCAATACTTACTTTACAATTTTGTTTACAGGTCGTGGTGGAACCGCTGGAGGAAAGTTCCGAATTTCCCTGGGTCTTCCTGTTGGTGCTGTAATGAATTGTGCCGATAATACAGGTAAATTTTTAGAATATGTCTAAACCTTATTTAATTTAAAGTGCATTTTAGGAGCCAAGAACTTGTACGTTATTGCTGTACATGGAATACGAGGTCGCCTTAACCGTCTTCCTGCTGCAGGTGTTGGTGATATGTTTGTTGCTACAGTCAAGAAAGGAAAACCTGAACTTAGAAAAAAGGTAAGCAGCAGCTAGGAATGCAGAGAAGTTTTTAAAATACATCAAATATTTGTTGGTTATCCCTTTGATTGAAATACTCATTTTACAAAAAACAAAATTTCGGGAAAAAGTGATTGCCTTAACTTTGTTTTTTGTTCAAAATATTTGAAAAATTTGAGATGTCTACGAAAAAAATGAGTTTCGGTCTAATTTTCCGGGTTTCATTTTTTTTTCTCCAAACTCGTATTTTAAATATGCAGTGTAGTGCCAGAGATTGTTGCCAATTGAAGACAATGCGAAATATTTATTACAAATGTAGGAGAAATAAAAGACAAATTTTTCTTTGTAAATCTATATGTGCACAATCAAACACATATTTATAGATGTTCACATATCATAACTTAATTAATAGTGGGTCTGTCGCGTACTTTCAAGATTTCCTTGAATACTTCAAAATAGCCTTGTACTTCAAATTACATGAAACGAATAATCATGCCCCAAGTTGCGGAAATATAGAATTTCTTTTTAATGTGCAGAAATTTATGAAGTAATTATATCAATTAAAACTTTAGTTGGCTCATTAAAGCTTAAAGCGCCTTGACTCAATACGCTTATATATACCCAGTTTATCTGACAGCTCAATTTGCGTTGAAGCAATTCGCATTGTTTCAATACGCTCGAGTAAACATCACTACTAGAGTCCGACCGAACATTCGGCTTCGGCCACATTCGGCAAGAAAACGCCGAAGATTTTGCCGAAGCCGTACCATTTTTCCTCAAAAATTAAACTATTATATGCACCGTGTTTTGGAGGAAAATACCGTTATCAATTCTTGGCGCCAAAGTTATCGTACTCGTGCCAAAATATGGGTTTTCTGTTCATTTAAAATGTGAACACACCAATCTTTATTACCATGAAATGTAAATTTCAATTATCAAATGCCTGGTCTTAGCAGTAATTAGTAATAGGATTTTGTCTACCTCTTATTGACTCAGTAACCATTTCGGTTTATGATTGTCAGTATTGAAAAGGTTGAATGGTACAAATTTTCAAAACTATGGAATGAACTTTGTTATTGACTTCCTGATAGGGAAGCTCTTGCATTCACCTCGAAAATCAAAAATGGAAATTTCGTGATATATTTACGTTTTTGGGTGCCTATAGTGTTTTTAGTCAGTTTTTAACAGAATGGCTGTGTGTCTGTGTATGCCCGTATGTGTAAATTCGTTTGGCCAAGGATAACTCGCGAACGAATAGTGTAATCGATTTGACTTTGTCAGATGATGACGACTTTTTAATATACAATTAATTTTTTCTTGAGAATTTCTTGATTTTCGAAATTTCTGCAATGCTAGTCGAAATCTATTATAGTACACATTTAACGAAAATTTGAAAAAAAAAATCGGACCAGAGTTATATGAGAGGTATTTAAGCAATGGCGATTGAGTCGATGTAACCTAGCTTTGTTTTTTTTTGAGGAATGCTTTGGATCATTGTCTTGAATCATAAGAGCAGGTGTGTGATGTATGTGGGAAAAAATGAAGAAATATGGAAAAATATAGAAATGCATCAAACACAATTTACAGCCGGTATCACATTAAATAAGCTTGCTTCTAGAAATTTAGTGATTTTCGTCGTACATTCTTCTTCTCAACTTTAGCGTTGTACTCAAATGTGCACATGTGTGTGTCGTAAGGACACTAGCAATATTCTTTGTCACGAAAAAGTAAAACTAAAATTGAAAGAAGAACACAACTGAATTTGATTTTAAGGTTCTTTATTAATACAATTATTATTGGCGCCGCCGGTGGTTACATGCAAAAGTGTCAGTTTCCTCTTCATGTTTCGTAAAATGTAACCACGGGTGTGTCTTCTTTTGATGAGTTCATGACCGTTGCGGTCATTGCTCCTTGCGGACGTTTGGATTTGGCGATCGTCTATGCACGGGTTAGAAGTGTGTATTCCGGTATCGGCCACCTCACCGTATGCACTTGATACGTGTGCAGTTTTATGTCGATGTATGTGTGGGGGCGGAGTATTTCCCAAAAAACATAAAATTGTTAGGTCTCTCTCTCTCTTTAACAAAAAAGAAAGATATTGGAGACTAGCGAAGCTGAGTCTATGTTTTTTTTGTTGTTCTTTACTCTCCAATTTGACAATGTTTTGCCGACGGCGATTTGCATTTGATAAGCCTGATGAGCGTTGATTAAGCAGAACTGCATCGGAATAAATAAATTTTTTTTTTCATGTTGGCTTGCGCAACATCCTGCCGGGCCTCCGGAAGAAGTGTCAATTAGAGTGGTCATCAGGAATACTCTGCAAGCATAACATAGGTTTGGTCGAGTAGATTTCGTCTTCGGTCGAGATGTATGTTGCGTGATGATAGTTTTTGCATGTTACGCTCGACATGTGTACATGAAAAGAAGAATAAAATATGATGAATTGGTGTGTGGCAATAATGTTTATATAGTGAATGATTTAAGTTACTAATTCATTATAGGTTAATTATTATTTTGGCTATGTACGAATATGTATTTATAATTCGTTATAATAAATGCGCATGGGTATGAGTATTGAAAGTATTGAAAGTATTTTTTTTATTCATTTGCCATTGGAAGCAGACAGAGTTTTGCTATTGGGCGCTTTAATGTTGACGTTGCAGTCTTGATGGTAACGACACGCACCTTTCCATCAGTTCCCGGGTGCATTGCTTCAATTCTGCCCAGTCGCCACAATGTCGGAGGCGTTTGTTCGTCAGGCAAAATGACAAGATCTCCTACTGTTATTTGCAGATTTGAATTTATCCATTTGGGACGCTGCTGAAGCCGAACGAGGTACTCAGATTTCCATTTCTGCCAGAAATCTTGTAGGATTTTCTGCATCAGTTGCCATCTCTGTAAATAATTTGACTTGATGTCTGATAGATCTCTTTCCGGTGCAGTGTTTAACGGTGAGCCTATTAAAAAATGTCCTGGTGTTAGGATAGACAGATCATCTGGGTCTTCGTTGACCGGACACAGTGGTCGCGAGTTAAGGCAAGCTTCGACCTGCGTTAATACTGTTGCATATTCCTCAAATGTTAGGGTGTAGTGACCAATGATTCGTTTCAAGTGATGCTTCATGGACTTCACACCTGCTTCCCAGAGCCCACCGAAGTGAGGGGCAGCCGGAGGATTGAAGTGCCAGGTAGTGCCATTGTCTTGTAATTTTGTCGCGATTTCTTCCGTCTGTTTCTTCGACAGTTGTGGCTTTTCTAGTTCGATGATTCTTGCTGCTCCTTGAAAATTGGTTCCACAATCACTATATATGTTTCTGTAGATCCCATGGCGCGCAGTGAAGCGTTTGAACGCTGCGAGAAATGCTGTGGTGGTGTTATCACTCACAAGCTCAAGGTGAACTGCCTTCGTAACGAAGCAAACAAAAATTGCGATGTATGCCTTGGTGATTTTATTGCACCGGCCTTTCCATGCTTTGAGGAGAACAGGGCCGGCATAGTCTACTCCACTCGTTTCAAACGGGCGGGCCTGATTAAGTCTTGCTGGAGGCAGATTGCCCATTTTTTGCTGCATAAATGTGGCCTTGTGCCTGAAACATTTGAGACATTTATGAATGCAATATTTGACGTTTGATTTCAACTGCAATATCCAGTACTGTGTTCGGAGAGTTGCCATTAAAAGCTGTTGGCCACCATGCAATGATTTGATGTGGGCGTCTTGAACTATGAGTTTGGTTAACCTACAGCGTGATGGCAAAATTATTGGATGACGTTGTGCGTAAGGTAGGTCAGCATTTTCTAACCGTCCTCCAACTCGCAATGTCCCCAACTCGTCGAGGATTGGTGAGAGTCTTGCCAATTTGCTTCCCTTGGCCACCGTCTCGCCTTTGGATAATTTTGACATCTCTTCGGCAAAGGATGCTTGCTGCGCCATATTGATTAGTCGCATTCGAGCTGATGAGATTTCCTCGACTGTCAGTGGTCCAAACAACTGTGCTGATTTTTTTCTTGTGTTGTTGATAAAGCGAAGCCCATATGCTGTAACTCGCAGTAAACGTTGTAACGTCGAGTACCTGGTAAACAGTTCATTGGTTTCAAATGCAGCAACATGAGTACAGAGCCTTGCCGCTTCTGACGGTCTCATTTCCAAGTCAGTGTTCTGAATTTTATACGACGGATAATGTTGTTCGTCAAATTTTTGCAGGAATTCAGGACCATGCCACCATTTTTGATTGTTTGGGAGGTCCTTTGGAGATAGACCTCTCGATGCTATATCTGCCGGGTTGTCTTTAGAGGGTACATAATTCCAGCAGTTCGAATCTGTTAGTTCCTGAACCTCTGCTACTCGATTGGCGACGAATGTCGTTCGGATGTATGGGGGTGTTTTGATCCAAGCTAGTGTGATTTCTGAATCACACCAAGCAAATATTTTTACAGTGTGGAATTCCATAATTTTTTGGGTATGCACCAGTAATTGCGCTAGCAATAGAGCTCCACATAATTCTAACCGAGCCAGAGATATGCATTTAAGTGGGGCGACTCTAGTTTTAGCCAAAAGAAGAGTTGTCTGTACTTTAAGGCCGTTTATGGTTCGTACATATACAGCTGCGGCGAATGCCTTTTCGGAGGCATCGCAGAACCCGTGAATTTCGATGCGCGAATCGTTGGTGACATTAATCCAGCGCGGAATCGCGATGTCATTAATGGACTCAAGTTCCATTTTCAATTTATACCATTTGGATATAATAGAACGTGGAAGTTCACTATCCCATGACTGCTGCTCTTTCCAAATGTCTTGCATAAGGATTTTACCAATGACCACACAAGGAGAAATTCATCCCATGGGATCGTACAAACGAGCGATGTCCGATAGTATAGTTCGTTTCGTCGTCGTCTTTGAATGTGATAAATTAATTTTGAATGAGAAAGTATCCTTACCGGGATGCCATTGTATCCCTAAAGTTTTGATTACGTTGCCCTCATCGAATGACAAGGGTAGTTGAATTTCTCTGTCTTTGTCTGGAACGGCGGCTAATACCTTCTCGCTGTTGCTTGCCCATTTACGTATTGGGAAACCTCCTCGGTTCAACATGATGGTGAGTTGGCGTTGCATTTCAAGCGCTGCGGTTTCTGAGTCAGCGCCATGTATCACATCATCTACATAAAAATTTTCTTTCGCAATTTTCGATGCCAGTGGATAGTCTTCTCTTTCATCTGTAGCTAATTGCTGCAGGGTCCGAATAGCTAAATACGGTGCTGCGGCGGTGCCAAATGTGACGGTATTGAGTCGATAAATCTTGATTTCTTCGCCTTCTGCATCTCGCCACAGGATCAGTTGATAGATTGCATCTTCCGGAGGAACCCTAATCTGCCTATACATTTTTGTTATGTCTGCCACAAACCCAACTTTGTGTTTCCTAAATCGCGCAATGTGGTCGAAAATGTCATCCTGTAATCGCGGACCAATGAATAGATGATCATTAAGAGACGTCCCATCCGACGTTTTGCAAGACGCGTCAAAGACAATACGGAGCTTTGTAGTGGTGCTTGATGCCTTTGTCACAGCGTGGTGTGGAACGAAGTAGTGGGGTTTCTTGAGTACCATTGGGTCTTCTTCCGTCAAGTGTCCAAGCTCTTTATATTCATCCAAGACCTTAGTATACTCCGCATGGAACAAGGGATTTGACTGGAACTTTCTTTCCAGTTGCAAATATCTCACAAGAGCGCATTTATAAGAAGACCCTAGTTTAGGACGAGATCCTTTTTTGAATGGAATTTGAACTATATACCTTCCGTCTGCTTGGCGCTGATGTGTTCTACAAAAATGTGTTTCACATTGCTGCTCTTCTTCCGATAGCATGCTCTTTCGTGGTACTTCCTCTAATTCCCAGAACTTACGTAGCGTCTCTTGCAGATCTGGTTCAGAGCCTTCTATTGTTGTGTGAAGTGACCTGATTGGGGTTCGATTGGTAGGAGAAATATTACCCGAAAGTACCCATCCGAGCTCAGTTCTTTGAGCCATTTGAGAACCTGGTTGGCCTTTAACAACCCCGTCGAGAAGAATTAATGGGTATACGTCGCTGCCGAGCAAAATATCAACCTTGTTTGGTTTGTTAAACGTCGGGTCAGCAAGCTGGAAGTTGTGGAGGTGACTCCAATTTGCACAGCCAATTATGCATTGGGAGAACAGCAGTTAATTTGGGTAAGACCAAAGCATTGAATTGTAAGCTGAAGTTCTCGTTGAACGTAGAAAATATGTTGATAGATACCTTATGTTTGGAGAAGCCAGTTTGCGTTTCTCCAACGCCTAAGATGCTAACGTGACTCCTTTCCTTTTTCAAATTTAAACGTTGCACAGCAGATTCTGAAATGAAGGAGGCCTCCGATCCAGGATCGAGTAGTGCTCGCAGCAACACGGGTTGGCCAACGGATGTGGCAACCTTAATAAGCGCAGTAGCCGGAAGAACAGTTTGAATTTGACTGTTTTTGACTATGTAAGTGTTGTGTGCTGAAGCCAGTCTATTGGAGGAGGTGGAGTTCACGGATTGTTGTGGTTGTGAAGTGTGAGCGGAAGCGGATGTTGGTTGAACCGATCACTGAATAGCCATTGTCGAACCCGATTTATTGTGATCTATTGCGTTTGATGGCTCATTGACGTGTAATAGAGAATGATGCCTTTGTTTGCATACGCAGCACGAGAAATTGCTCGTGCAGTTTTGTGTAGAATGTATATTTGAAAGACAGTTTTTGCATAATTGTTTTGTTTTCACAATTTCCTGTCGTTTCATCGGACTTAACGCTTTAAATTTAAAACAATTCCTGACTGAATGTGAACCTTGACACATTGCACATTTAGAAATTGCCGAATTGTGTGAATAAACTTTAGTTACTGTCGGTTTTTTCATTTTGTGATTGTTGGAACTTGATGAGGATTGTCCTAAGATGTCGAGTGTTCTGGACCTCATCAGCAGGAAATCTTCAAGAACGTTATATGATGGATAGTCCACATAAGTTGATATGTGCGACTCCCATAGACCTCTTGTGGCAAGTGGCAATTTTTCAACGGTATGAAAAATGAGAACATCTTCCCAAGTTGAAACCGGAACTCCAAGGTTTTTAAGTGACATTATCGCTTCGTTGGTAGTGTCTAAAAGTAATTTGATGTCCTCTGCTGATTCCTGAGATACTTTAGGTTGATAGAAGAGCAGTTTGAATTGGTTGTCTTTAAGAAGACGCAGATTTTGGTATCTCTTAACTAAGATTGCCCAAGCAGAGTCGAAATTGCCTTCGGTGATTGCGGTGTTTCGTAATAAGCGTTCGGCTTCACCACTCAAATTGGCCTTCAAATAATGGAGCTTCTGAACCTCGGAGATCGACGTATTTTTATTTACTAGACTTTCAAAAAGGCTTCGAAACTCAGGCCACATTTGGAAGGATCCAGAAAAAGTAGGGATTTTAATAGGTGGAAGCCTTAGTTCTATAGATGGGAACTTTGATCCCATTATGGAAGTGCTAAGAAAACTTTGGGACTGATTTTGCCCATCTGGAGTTTGCAATTGTGACTTTAATTCAGAAGAATACGTATAGTATAACTCTTTAAGGTGATGGAACGTTAGTTCTTCCATGTATTTCACCTTCGCTTCTTCCGTTGGTGCTGCAACAATTTTCTGATGCACACCTCGAGCATCTTCGAAACTGTTTTCCAAATTTTTTAACCGTGCTTCTATCATATGCACAGATTTACACTCTAATTTTGAATACGCTTCATATTCCACGTTTATTTCATGGAAAACATTTTGAATGGATTCAATTAAATTGGATATTTTACACTTACTCATGATAGGAAATGGAGATTATATTACCCAAGACACAATACGCAATATATTTTAAATCTTATTTATTAAATGGATTAAAATGTTATAAATTATAAAATATGCCACACACCTGTTGTACTCGTAGATGATGTTCTCTCGCTGTACCAAATACTCCAGATTTCGACTCAGATTCTTCACCAACTTAGATTCGGCAACCACAAACTGTAACGCGACCGTACCGACACGATATTCGGATGATTAAAATTATCTGCACTGTATCACTATTTAGATAATATTATGTGTATCTTTTAAAGTCAATTGTCTTAATTGTTGGTTTTCTTTTAATAATCTAGGCTAGAAGGACCAGTATGTGTTGTAAGGACACTAGCAATATTTTTTGTCACGAAAAAGTAAAACTAAAATTGAAAGAAGAACACAACTGAATTTGATTTTAAGGTTCTTTATTAATACAATTATTATTGGCGCCGCCGGTGGTTACATGCAAAAGTGTCAGTTTCCTCTTCATGTTTCGTAAAATGTAACCTCGGGTGTGTCTTCTTTTGTTGAGTTCATGACCGTTGCGGTCATTGCTCCTTGCGGACGTTTGGATTTGGCGATCGTCTATGCACGGGTTAGAAGTGTGTATTCCGGTATCGGCCACCTCACCGTATGCACTTGATACGTGTGCAGTTTTATGTCGATGTATGTGTGGGGGCGGAGTATTTCCCAAAAAACATAAAATTGTTAGGTCTCTCTCTCTCTTTAACAAAAAAAAAAAGATATTGGAGACTAGCGAAGCTGAGTCTATGTTTTTTTGTTGTTCTTTACTCTCCAATTTGACAATGTTTTGCCGACGGCGATTTGCATTTGATAAGCCTGATGAGCGTTGATTAAGCAGAACTGCATCGGAATAAATAAATTTTTTTTTTTCATGTTGGCTTGCGCAACAGCACACCTGCGCACATTTACAATATTATAATGATCTCAGTTGGCAAATACTCGCCAAATGTGACTCATTGCTAGGGCCTGTTCTTTTCTCTCGGCTTATTTTTCGAAAAGTAAACATAACCGGCGGCGGAAACGCCATTAACGTTTACACATAACAGCGCTTCAAGGAAATGCAGGCGTAAGCGCTTGTGGAAAAATTATTGTGCTTGCAGTACGAAGCACCGATGTGACGGCCGAAATTTCGACGTTTTTTCGTGATTTCTTTTTTTTAACAAGAAAATAAAATGCGATCGTTTTATAATTTTTACATGTTTTTATTAGGGCTTTAAAGTGACAAAAAGAATTTTGTTTGACTTAATTTTATATTATTTTTTTAAATCAAAGGTGAGTTGTTTTGGGTACACAGCCTTCCGTAGTCATCTGAAATACAAAAATCAAAGAGATTATTTTTCTGTAGACTTTATTCTAATGAACTAACCAATAGTATTTAATATGCATAAAAAAATGGAGGACTTGTGGAAAAAATGTTCTCAAAATCTATTTTTTTTCTTTGATAAATTGTTTAAAAAATTTAAGTGTTTTTAAAAAATTGAATGTTTTACGTATTTATCTATGTATGTCTAGAATAACAGGTACATTTTTTTAGCCAAATCGGTTGAATAGTTTTGAGTCAGTGCTTCCCCGAAATTTCAAAAGTTATCATTTTTAGCGGCTTTGATAGCCCTGCGTAAGGTTCTGGCCTTTTTACAGTTGGCTTTTGTAGTTTTATCTGCCCTTAAATTTCGTGCATTGCCAACAGTGTCAGCGTAGTCCATGGCTGTTTGACCTATTGTGACGCCATCACCTCCACAACTTTGAGTACAGGTAGAAAACCCGCATTAAAGATGCAGGCAGCCGTATAGGTAGCAAAAATCCTAAAACATTTCGTCTTTGTCAATTTATAATGTTGGCTGCTTTCTTTCCAAAATGCTCATTGTGACTGCACCTCGCATCTGTCATGCAAGCATGCGATGCGTTACGAATCATGATGTTTTGAAATTTTCCGTGATGCGCTGTGTTTATTTTTTTTAAACGTAAAACAATGTGTAACAAATTGATTGGAATTCATATACATATTCAATCATTTGCTAAATAATTGTGATGCTTGTGACAATATTTTAAAGTTAAAATTCAGCTACAGCTGAATTTCTTTTCAAACTGCAGCCTCGTTGTAATTAAGCGTAAAATCTCGCTTTTTGTCCACTAATTTCTGCATATAAATAATTTTAAAATATAATTGAATGATTTTATTTATTTAAAAGAAAACTTACATCTCGGAATTCGCCATTATACTTCAGATTTCATTTGCATCGTGCTAGTTGCTGATGCAAAAAGCAGGCAGTACTGCATTTTGGAAAACAGTCGTTTGCTATAATACGCATACCTGTCAACAAACTTTTATACACACTACGGCGTGCTCTCATTTTTTGGCTATAACTTTGAAAATATGAAAAATTTCGGTCTGAAAATTTTAGGGTATATTTTTAAGATGTTTTTCTTCCGAAAAATGTAAAAAAAAATTTTTTTTTTTTTTGACCCGTCACCCACTTAAGTGCTTCAGAAGAAGGCAAATGTAAGCACTTTAAACCAGTTAGAAGCATAACTTTAACACTTCGAAAAAAAGGAGAGTGCTACACACCACGATGGCGTTTAAGGCACAGTCGAAGCAAAAAGAATTGCTATAATTTAGCTTTAAATAAATAAAAACCATTTTTTTGTTAAAATTTTATTTGCTAACATTTATTATTTTAAGGATAACATTTAGTATAGTAAACAAATTACATACATACATACATACTTACAGTTAAAAAAACAGTCTTCAAATACAATAAATTCTTCAATGTAATCAATTAATATTTATTGCTTTAAGTATAATATCTGTGCCAAAAAGGTAAAACATTTTGTGGTACTTTAAATGGTGCTCTGAAAAAAAGTAATGGTCGAAAACGGAAAATTCGTTCGGAAAAATATAGCAATTTTATTTTAGAATATAATAGAAATAATTATTTTCAATAGATTGGGGGTTTAAGAAAAGAGAAGTATGATTTTTTGGTTTAAGTCGTTTTACCAAATCAAATATGATCACATTTTTATTCTTAAGTCACATAATATGTTTTTCCGATTCAACAACTGTTTTGAAAAATTAAGAGTCGACCTAAGATTTTTTACCAAAACGTGGAAGAAAAAATTCGTGACCATAAGCAAAACTTCAATTGACCTTAAAACCGTAAAACACATAAAATGCGCTCGGGGGCATCGTAGCAGCTGCGGTTACAAGAAGTAGAAATTTATGTCTACACCAGCGCCAGCGACGAAATTATTTGTTTTATACTAGAAGATAAATCAGTGGATAAAATAAAACCAACTGTGCTACGGTTGAAACATAAAAAAAAAAAATTTATTAGGATAAATTAAAAAACTTACAAAATACGGTTTGTATTGCTTGTAACGGACGTACAAATTCATTTAAGAAAAATTCAATATAAAAATAAGGTTTTGTACCGATAATTAAAAATTACTTAGCTACGTTTTAAAATTGAAAGCCTATGATGTTTCAATATCGGTTTCTTCAGTTAGATCAGGATGATAATTTGAGATGTTGTTAGATCAAGTCCTTCTCTTCTTTACTTATAGCTAAAGGTTCCAAATAACACAGTGAGACATCGGATGGTAGTACGTTTAAAACACCACGACGATTCAAATTTAATATTTTAAATAATTCTTCGCAGAGAATACAAAATAAACTGCGAACTTCTTTTCATATCTGATCAATTTGATATCTTTCCATAAGAACTTATTTCCACTTTCATTTACTTTTCGCCAAAAAAATTTTTCTTTTGAAGTTCGGGGGAAGTTAAGGAATTTGTTTTTTGACATTTCATTTACTATGAAGGGTTTTTTGGCTCTTACCGTACGAACGAATTGGTACCAGTCACGCGGATAGCGTATATCAATAGATGTTATTTTCTTCTTCCTTTCTATTGCTGCATGGTCAGTATCACATTACATATGAGTGTGACTCGGTACCAAAAACTAATGCTGAATAGTTTGAATGCTTGATTCTGTTTGTATGTACACTAGGAACATCGTTGCAACAAAAGAGTTGTTGTTCTGACCGCCACAGCAATCACTATAAAACACAACTTCATTACAGGTTTCGGGTAAACTCTAAAGGTGCTCAAAAAGACATGAAGCAATCTGGTTACCACCACGATGTCCGTCACCCTCATGCCACATATAACAGAATGGTTGGTTCGTTGCGCAATCGTGGACCATTAAATTAAATGTATATAACTGTCTTTTATAGACCGAAACATCTGTTCTTAAAAAAGGTGTGGGAAGGCACTGCACTTTTCTGCGTTGATCTTTTGACACAGAAGTTCTTTTTTATTTTAGTGTCGTATGCCAGGGCACCATCTTCTTGGTGATCTTTCAATTCCTTTTTGAATTGTTCTTTTTTTTTTTGCGTTTCCAATGCTGGTTTTTAATTCCATGTGCAGCATTTCACACGTATTGCAAGTGTCGAGTTGAGGTTTTTTGAATCGTATGTTCATCTTCTTAAAAATTTTGGAGTATGTAGTGAGGGATACCGTAGCACCATGTTTCTCCATAAATAACCGATACGTTTGAGAAAGGCTTAAATCAGCGTGCAAGTACTTTTGTTCTGATTGCTTTCTAGTATAATTAGATTATATGCTGGAAAGCTTAATAAATATAACTGCGTATTTCTTTTTCTTTTGCATCATTAAGCTTATTTGGAGGAATTTTTCGACCTCGTCCTTCTTGTGAAATTGTTTTACCCGGAGACTAGTTTTTTTCTTCACCACTGTTTTTATAAACCATTCTGTTTCGCATAGTGTGAAACGAAAATATTTTTTACACTCCTTTATCGTTTGACCACCAACTTCCAAAAAACAGGTGTTAACAAGGGTTCTGTTTTTTTTTCTCTGAAAGTATTATCAGCCCTGCAGCAAATGTTACCTTTCCTTAAATCCTCGATAAATGATTTTTTTCTTAGAATATTTCCCAAATTATCGTTGACGAATTAGGGGACACCATGTAGTATATAATATAACATATTGTAATAATGTTTACAATAAAAACAAAAACAATGCAAACTGATTTTATTTTGGACTGCTAAACTGCTTTCCTCTTGAATGAAATGAGACGTTTGATGTGCCACAATTTTATTGAATCATTTTTTAAACAAGTCAATAAATAAATAATAATAAATACACAACAATAAATAAATAATAATAAATAAATAATAATAAATACACAATAATAAATAAATAATAATAAATAAATAAATAATAATAAATAAATAAATAATAATAAATAAATGAATAATAAATAAATAAATAATAATAACTAAATAATAATAAATAAATAAATAAATAGTAATAAATAAATAGTAATAACTAAATAGTAATAACTAAATAATAATAAATAAATAATAATTACTAAATATAAATATAAATAACTAAATAATAATAATAAATAAATAATATTAAATAAATAATAATAAATAAATATGTAATAAAAAATAAATAATAATACCAAATAAAAAAAAGACTCCTGTCCATTGTATAATTAAATTGTGAATAAACAAAAAAAAACTTTCACTTGGTTTTAACAACTCGATCTACTCGACACGAAAATCAATTCAAGAATGATTTTGTATCGACGAAATGTAACCCAAAAAGAAAAATGTTGCAGCTGCTGCAGCTGCTATTCAAACAGTGATATTTTCGCTCACTCATTTTATCAAAAATAGAGAAGCAACCCGTTTAAAGAGCTACTTGAACAATTGTAAGCGCTTACAAGCAGCTACGTTCCGAGTATGAAGAGTAATCGCTTATACACTGCATTCTCCGGTAGCACCTTACTGTATTTCCCGCTGAGATGTTGCTTTTTTTAAGATGTACATACAGGGTAAACCACCCAATCATTGTCACTTTAAGAATACTCACCACTTATTTGGCACATAGTAATTCGAGAATTAAAATATATATACAGTATGTCAAGAATGAGTTTACACACCGAAAAAATGTATAAATTTTTCAACTTATTAAATAATTTCGTTTGTTTTTATTGCAATATTTCAATTTTTTCTTTCTGTTTGTGTTCAGTTAGAATATAAACAACGAAAAAAAAATAAAAAATCCAAGTAGAACGTACCAATAAAGAAAAATACAACAAAAACCATGTCTACCTCATTTTTTGAGTGTCAAACAACTCTTTACACAAGGGTTGTTTTTATTTCTCTTTGCATGAACTCATTGATAACTGGTTTAATAACCGTTACCAATTTGCAAAAACTGTCTTGTTTTGATCCTTTCCTTTGGTTTCTTGTTCAAATTGTGAATAATTTTTGCAGTCTGTACACGTTTAAAAAAAAATAAATAAATTTTCAAAATGCCAGGAAAAAGGTCAACATTTGAGATCGTGCAGCTTATATATTACAACTGGCAAATGGGGAAAAGTGTGCAAGATTTATAAGAAATGTTTTCAGTAACACGTAAGACGGTTTATAATATTTTAAATCGCGTTGAAAATTAAGGCAGACTGGAGCCAAAGTATGGGGATGGCCCAAAGGCAAAGATTACTGAGCGTACAGAGCGCTTAATAATGAAAAAAGTGTACGAGAACCCACAAATTTCAACTAGAACTATTTCTAGGGATTTAAAGGATAAATCTATTGTTGACGTTTCCCACGAAACAGTTCGGAAGACCATCATAAACAACAAATATAATTCCAGAGCTGCTCGAATGAAACCACTGCTATCAAAAGAAAATGTCGAAAAACGTTTCGCCT
The DNA here is from genome assembly GCA_949129095.1 of Volucella bombylans. Lineage (NCBI taxonomy): Eukaryota > Metazoa > Arthropoda > Insecta > Diptera > Syrphidae > Volucella > Volucella bombylans. The sequence continues at coordinate 67,406,330 of OX422141.1, forward strand.
TCGCTTCAAACTTGATTGCTGAGCCTGATGATTATTGGGACGATGTTATATTCTGCGATGAATCGAAAATCATGCTGTATTATAACGATGGACCAACTAGAGTCTGGCGCAAGGCTTTGACATCCTTGGACAAACGAAATATAATTCCCACTGTAAAATTTGGCAAATTGTCTGTCATGGTTTGGGGCTGTATTTCAAGCAGAGGAGTAGGCGACTTGGCATTCATAGAAACAAAAATGAACGCCGAACAATATTTAAACATATTGAAAACCCATCTAAGAAGCAGTGCGAACAAATTTGGCTTTATTAGGGACAATAAACCGCAATTTAAGTTTTACCAGGATAACGATCCTAAGCACAAGGCACTTAATGTGCGTTTGTGGCTGCTATACAACTGCGGAAAAGTGTTAGATACACCAGCACAAAGTCCCGACTTAAATCCCATTGAAAATTTGTGGGCCTTCTTAAAGAAAAAAAGTCGCGAATCGGCAGCCCAAAAATCGAGCTGCACTAAAAACTGTTATAACGGAAGAATGGCACAGTTTACCAACGTGTTACGACATGAAAAAGTTGGTTTTTTCAATGAAAAATCGTCTAATACAAACAATAGATGCTAAAGGTGGCCCGACCAAATATTAAAAGTTTTAGTTTTTAACGTCTAGGCTAATAAATTTAAAATAAATGGAGTACATTTTATTTGTGTAAACAGTTATTTGACACTCGAAAACTTGAGTTTAATTTGTTTTTGTTGTGTTATTTGCTATTTATGTGTTGAACTTGTTCATTTTTTTTACTAATTCATTGTACTTATTCTAACTTAACAAAAATAAAGAATAAAATACTAAATGTTGCAATAAAAATAAGAAAATTTGCTTGTTAACTGAGAAAATTTAATTTTTTTCCAATGTGTAAACTCATTCTTGACATACTGTATATATTTTTAATTTATAATTGTTTTTTTTTTTTCAATAAAAAATAACAAAAGAGTAATAAATTCATTAAAAATATAAATATATAAAAAGTGAACTCATGTCTATTTGCCAATCATTGGGTTGATTGGCACTAGTCAATCTTTGTATTCCATGCTAATCATTGGACATGTATTAAAATTCATATAATATTTTTTATCAAATTTCCTTAGTTTGTTAGGTGCACTTTTTTATCAATCAACAATAGGGTTGTTTTACCCTACATATGAATGTAGTTTACTTAAATTGTAATACTTGATTTTCATATTTATTTATATTGAAAAAGTATAAATTTCAATTAATTTTAAAATTCATTTGTTTCCAGGTTATGCCAGCCGTAGTAATTAGACAAAGAAAGCCGTTTAGGAGGAGGGATGGAGTTTTTATATACTTTGAGGACAATGCTGGTGTAATTGTGAATAATAAAGGTGAAATGAAAGGTTCAGCTATTACCGGGCCCGTAGCTAAGGAATGTGCAGATCTTTGGCCCCGTATAGCATCAAACGCCAGCTCAATTGCATAATATATGAAATAAAATACATATTATAAAGTAATAATGTGCGTGCATTTCTGGTTATTATTATTTTTTTTTAATTGGAAATACTTTATACCTTGATTATAATAGCCTCGTCTATATTTACAAAAAAAAAAAGATCCCTTGTTTTTAAAATTTTACTTTGCTGAAAATCTTGCTTCGTCTTGACTCGACAAATTATATGTTATTTGACGTACTTTTTATCATCAGGACATGATTTTCGTTAAAGAACAGTGATGACAACATTAAGTATACAGGTGTATTATGAATAAAATTTTCCTCGAAACTTTTCTCTCATAGGGAAACTTTGAGAAACTTTCTTTTATTTTGAGCACTTGTTAAGTTTTTTGGAAAATTGGATAGAGAGGGAGAGAAAGAAAGATATTTGGGCTCAGTGGTTATTTCGCTCCATGGGTGGCATCCGACATTTGATGAGGAGACTAAATTATTAGTGTAAATTAACTTGATGTTGTAAGCAGCCATTAACGAGATTTCAGTTGCCTGAAACAATGTCTCGGTCACGGCTGGTATTGAATCCCGAATCATCCGAATACACTGACCGAAGTCAATACACTACCACTTGAGCCACCGCCATCGTATTCATAAAATTCGAACTTTAGTGGTTTCCTTTTGCAGTGTGTCTTAATTAACAATTTAGTCAAAAAATGGGAGATTCTCGTGAAGGATTTCGTTGGATGATTTTAAATGTAGTCTAACTCCATAATAATGCATAGATCGACTTCGTATGGCGTTTGGTGACAAAATACCATTAAATACTACAATTTGTAGAGTTCAAACGCGGTGTGCTAACGTCGGTGATGAATGTGGGGAAGGTCGTTCTTGCAGTGTTGTTTCTCTTGAAGCCTTACGCGCCATGAATGAAACCGCTCGGCATGTAACATACCGCGAGATAGAAGCAATATTGCATAAATATTTAGCTGTGAAAAAGCTTTTTGCTAGGTGGATACAACGCAATGCTAAAGAAATTTAATCGTGGTGCTTCAAAAAAAAACTACAGCATCGTTACAGGAGACGAAACCTGGATATACTCGTATGAACCCGAATCTAATTGACAATCGGCTGTTTGGGTATTCCAAGGTGAGCGAAAATCGGCAGAAGCACTTCGAAAAAAAGACCACTTGTTTGTTTTTTAGGTAAATCGGGTCATGTTGCTACTGTGGCTTAAGAGGATCGAGGAACTGTTGATACCAATTGGTACACAATAATTTATTTGCCGGGAGTCATCAGTTAAACCAACGCGTCAAACCAACAAAAAAAACATCCATCCTTCATGACAATACTAGTGCACATACAGCCAGTCGAATAATTAAATTTTTGAAGTTTCAAAATGTCGAACTAAAGAGCATTGCATATATTCTCCTGATTTATTGCCTAATGACTACTTTTTGTCCCCGTTCATAAAAAATAATTATAAATGCGTGGTCAACGTTTTTCAGCGCCAGAGCAGGCTATAGTGGCGTTTGTGAGGTGTTGGATTTAGAGTGGAACAAATGTTTCGAAAACTGGTTCTATCGAATGGAAAAGTGTTTAAATCTTGAAGGAGAATACTTTGAAAAACAATAAACTATTTAAAGTAATCAATTTATATCTTTTCTTACTGTTTGAATAGGTACTGGTTTGCACCATCTATTGTTCAAATACAAAAATGATAAAAACACGTTAGAAAAAATAATGTTTATTTTTCCGTGATCGTCGGAAATGTTTATTTTTTTATTTTTTATAAAATATACAAAATTTAATACAATTTGAAAAAAGTTAACATTTAAGAAATGAGAAGTGATTAGAGGCGAATGATCCTTCAGGTAAATTTTACATATGTGTATATATAGATAATTTTTTGTGGGGTATATCACAAAGTGCAAAATGATAATAAGTTAAACAAGTAAGTTCATAACGTAAAGACAAGGAAATCTGACATTAGAAATTTGTATTGAGGAGAACTTTAAAGAGAAAATTTTTTAGTTCTTTTAAAAATAAAGTGGGCTGAACCAATTTTCTTATATGGATTGGTAATTTATTGAAAAGCCTTGATGATGTCGCAGTGTAAACTTTAAGACAACAAGTGTTTTTTTTAGAGAATGGGATAGATATTGTCATATTATTTATTCTTAGTCTGTATATATTCGAACATCTTAACCCTAGAATGCATACAAGTTTTTTCCTGAGCATCCCAACACTTTGGATTGAAAAAATCAGCATCTTAAGGCACAATTTTAATGAAATTAATTTATTTACTTTATAAGTAATATATTTGTTATTTCAATTTAAAAAAAAGGCATTTGATTCACAGCCGCAGTAATGAAAAAAAAAAAGGATGAATCGAAGTAGTGCGACCATAATGTGCTTCAAAAAATTTTGAGAAAATACTACTTTCCGAATTCTAAAATATTTTTTTTTTTAATGATCGGCTGGCGTACAAGGGATTTTGTATACCCTCAAGATGTTTACACATAGTGCGGGCGAGGGGAAGTTGGGGAGCGAAAAAAAGAGATACCGATGTGCGTTGGTTTTAAATGTTTGCAAGTTGTAGTGACTAGGAAATAAAGAGTTCGGCAGGGCATTCCATAAGCGAGTTGTACGGCTTAGGAACGAATCACGATATTTCAGAGTACGTCCGAAAGTGGGCTTGATGGTATACTGATGAGTAGGGGTCGGATTTCCATGCAAATGCATGTTTTTTTATGAACACCTTGGATGCAAGGCAACTTATTATGTATACGTATCATGAAATTTCCTTTAAAATGGCATTTAACCGTTAGTGCATATTTTCCTATAAATGCATATTTTGTGCATATTTTACTATAAATGCATATTTTTGTGCATATTTTTTATAATAAATTCATATTTTTAGAGCATATTGTTCAAAAATTTAACTAGACAGTAAAAATATATCCCTTTTATGTCAGTGCAAACGGAGCTTAAAAGCATTATCTTTTTCTTTTATTCATTTCACAATCTTGAACGATATTCCAACCCCACATTATAATGCACTATGTAAACAAAGCTGCATGTATGAACTTGACTAGATTGTGCCGGCAAAACATTGAAATAAAAAAAAAAAAAATGACTGTTTGCCTGAGACTGTACGAATGAGATCGAAATTTGACCGATACCATTTCATTGTTACTGAGAAGCGTCACAATGGCTACAAAAAGCTTCCGACGATACAAAGCTAAGCAAAATGAAAGTGTGTAAGTACAATGTAGTAAAGCTCAAAGCTTAACTGCCTGCGCACAAGTGTACCACGTCTGTAGTGGTATCGATGTCGATGAATGAAAAAGTGGCATAAACTGTTAGTTGTCCACTAAAATGTTCCCACTTTAATAGATGCCACTTGCCACTACATACATACGTATAGTTTTCCATCCCATTAACAGTTAATCCAAGCAGTAGATTTTGTTTTTTTAATTCAGTGGTCTATGGATGGTCGTGTTTAGTCAGTAGAGAACTAATTTTAATCTTTTTAGAATTGTTTTGGTTGGAAAATGTAAGAATATTCCTTTTAAATTTATGATTTTAGTTTTGTTCAAAAAAATAAATTTCAGCTACAATGCCAAAAGCGAAGACATCTGTTACTTCAAATTTGAGAAGATATGTTTCACAATACCCAACGATTTTTAAAACAGATGGAAGTGTTTTGTTCTGCAAATTTTGCAACAAAAGCGTTTGCTTTGAGAAAAAATTTCAAGTGGATCAGCATTTGAAAAGTGTTAAACACTTAGAACTTGAAGGAAGATCTGTTGTTTGCCAGAAATCCCAACAACTGCTGTCCTTTACCAATGCATCCAACAACTTTTCAATGGATTTATGTGAGGCGTTTGTTGCAGCCGATATACCATTAAGTAAGCTTAGTAACCCTGAATTAAGAATTTTTTTAAAAAAATATGCAAAAGAAATAATACCGGATGATTCTAAATACTTTGCGAAAAAATTACATTGACAAAATTTATATTTCGCTATTTGAACAAATGAAAATCGATCTAAAAGATAAGTATTTGTGGGTTTCTATTGATGAAACAACAGATATCTAAGGACGTTTTGTTGCTAACGTAATTGTGGGTGTGTTGGACCTAAACGAAGAAGAAAGTAAACATAAATTTTTAATAAATGTAGCCCAATTAGAAAAAACGAACCATTCCACAATCGCTCGCGCGTTTGATGAATCCATGAATTCACTTGAAATTGATAAAAGCAAAATACTCCTTTTTGTGACCGATGCTGCACCATATATGGTAAAGGCAGCTCGTGGATTAGCACTGTTTTATCCAAAATTGTTCCACGTCACGTGCTTAGCACATGCAATGCACCGAGTTGTAGAAGAAATAAGGAGTAATTATCGGAACGTCGATGCATTAATTTCAAACGGCAAAAAAATATTTTTAAAGGCACCATCACGCGTCGAAATTTTTAAAGAAAAATATCCTTTGACTCTTCCACCTCAGCCTATTGTTACAAGATGGGGAACTTGGTTGAAGGCTGTTGAGTATTATGCACAAAATTATGAAGTGTTTGAAAGCATTGTCAATGGGTTCGATGACTCCGATGCAGTTGCAATAAAAAATGCAAAAGAAGTCATGAACCAGTCATTGTTAAAAAGTCAAATAATATTCATTAATTCAAACTTTAGTTTCCTATGTGACACCATCACAAAGCTAGAAGGCAGGACCACGGGGGAAGTCATTAAAAAAAAACTTCAGTGCGTTCTGGCAAAAAATGAAGGATTTGCAATAATGCAAAATAAATATAAGTAAAACCTTCGCATCGGACTGCAATGACGAAAATTACCCAAATTTCACCGTCGATGAGATTTGTTCTTTTAAAAATGCTCCACTAACTTCAGTTGACGTCGAGCGATCTTTTTCGTTGTATAAGGCATTCTTAAGACCAAATCGGCAACGTTTTGATTTCGAAAACTTTAAGAAAAATTTTATGGTCTATGCAAATAAAACTTTTCAAAATCAGAACAATTAAGGAATTAAAGATTTTATGTTATTTTGAATTATTCATTTGAATTAAACAAATGAAAATGTTTATGTTTACGTTAACTGTGTTTTTTTATTTTTATTAAATGTTAATTTCGTTGTAAGTTATTATTTCATTAAATAACAAAAATACACAATTGAACTTATTCTAAAAGACTGAAGAAAATGTGTTTTTAAATTGAGCCGAAATTAAGTTAAATTAATTTTAAGTGCATATTTTAAATGCATTTTTGTATTTTTAAGCGCATATTTTGAGATTTATAGTGTATGAAAATCCGAACCCTACTGATGAGCATTCATACCGAGACGGTTAAAAGGTTAGAAGGGGTGGAATGCTATTGCCAATATCGGTGGCGCACTACTGGTGCAAATAGCGATACAACAAGGTGAGACAGGAGACATTACCTCTGTGTTTGAGGGTGTCGAATGACTGTGTAATATTGTCATCAACTATGAGTTTTATCGCGCGGTTTTGGACTCTATCTAGTAAGTGCGGAGGTCTTAGGAGCACCTGAGAATTGTACTCCAATTTTGGGCGGATAAACGCTTTATATATTAAGGCCAGATTAGAGGGGGTGAAATATTTCTTACATAGCTTGAGGAAACCTAGATATTTCGCGGAGTTTTTGGCGACATCGAATGTGGTCATTCCAACGTAAGTTGTCATTTACAAAAACCCAGAATGGAAAGTTTTTCGGTTTCAACGGTACAAGTGCCATTCATGGACATTGGCTTTAACTACAACAAACAGCATTATATTTTGGAAGAATTAAATTCCACTCTGTTGATAGTTCCCCAATTGGTTATACTGCTAATATCAGAATTTAATGAGCTTAACATACGCTGCCGTTACCGTTCTACAGCCGAAGAGCAGGGTTGTGAGTTCGGAAACGAATGCGAAAAGCAGAGAGTACTGTCGTCGGCAAAGTAATATATTGGATTAGAAGTAGCAGACAAGGGATCATTGATGAAAATTAAAAAGAGTGTCGGATACAGAACGGAGCTCTGGGGCACACCAGCTTTTATTTTGTGAACATCGCACTTGAAACCATCTAAGACAACTTGAATTGAACGTTTCGAAAGGTAATTTCTAATCCATTGAAGAAGAGAGTTATCTATCCCAAAAGCACGCATTTCCGACAAAAGGGCCTGATACCAAACTCTGTCAAATGTGTTATGTGCACCCAGAAAAACAAAAAAAACCTCGAAGGTTTACCACTCTGAAGCCAGTCAGCGGATGGCCTGGCAAGTCATAGTGCTGCCACATCGTTGAAAACCAGCTGTTGGGTGAAGTAGGTTGCAGTTGATATGTCAGTCACACTGTCATTGGTAGAAAAGGAGCCATAATGATTTTTTTTTATGGCTAACTAACGTCTTTTCATGCTGGGACGTTCGCAGAGGTTGATGGCTGACAAATTATAATCCGGAGGAATCTACATATTATCAAGTTAAGGTGAAGGTGGGAAGAAAAAAAAAAGGTAAGTGTTGAGTCTGTGTATGAGTGAGATGACTTATTGTCGGAAAATAATCATAGTATATTCCATTAGCAAAAGAGTTGAAACGGGTGTAATATGGAGTGGGAATAATCTAGAGTGGTGATTCTTTTTGTCGGCAAGCTTCACCAGTAACTTTAACAGTGGCTACAGAAATACCTGCAACGTTATGATTAAGTACCTGCAACTTTATAATTACTTACCTGTGACTGCATGGTGACTTGCCTGCAATACCATCAAGACTTACCTGCAATACCATCAAGACTTACCTGCAATACCATCAAGACTTACCTGCAATACCATCAAGGCTTACCTGCAATACCATCAAGACTTGCCTGCAATACCATCAAGATTTACCTGCGATACCATCAAGACTTACCGGCAATGCCATCAAGACTTACGTAATACAATCAAAACTTACCTGCAACATCATCAAAACTGACCTGCAACATCATCAGAACGGACCTACAACACCATAAAAACTTACCAACACCACCATCATTTTTAATGGGCACAGCTAGTATCATCCACAGATCCTGTTCCAGCAACATCGTTTGTACACCCAACGGGCCACGCATCACCTCATCCGGCAAGTAAACCTAGTGTTCACATTCACCAACACCTAGAATAAACAAAAGAAAAGGAAATAAATATAAGGTAAAAATTTTAATTTTTTCGTTTATACTTGCCGCGCAGAGGAAAAAAAAAAGAATCGCTAAAATTGCGCTTTGTCCTCATTTTTGATTACTTCATACCTGGGAATTGCGAAAGAATAATGTAAAGAAATTTATTTATACTTACCTCCAACTTAAAGTAGACCATCTACAGCAGAAGAAGTAAAAGTTCATGTCATCAAGCCATTACATCAAAGGGTAGTGGAATACAACGCTGCTAGGGCAAGAATTTTCGGTACGGTATCTACACGTATTAAGAAAACTCGGGAGAGGTACAAGAGGATGAGGGAAGTCAGGCATAAGATAATGTCATCATCGCTTTACGACGGTGAATATTCACGTTTTTACTTAAAGGTAGGGATCAACGGAGTTTACGTTGAGGGGTTGTTAGATATTGGGGCAACGGTAACTTGTTTAGGCAAGGGTTGCTTGGAAGTAGTTATTTTTCTTTTATAAAAACTGCAGACGGCAGCCCTCACCAAATAGTGGGCAGGGTAAAAGCCACCATAAGCTTGAACAATTTATCGGAAGAGGTCACGTTTTATTTGGTACCGACGCTAAACCGGTCGTTGTTTTTAGGAGTAGATTTCATGAATAAGTTTGGTTTAATAACCAATGTTTGTAGCCTGACGACCAATGGCGTGAGTCTATGTTCCGAGATACCAGACACTTCCGAGAATTTGAATACGCATACCTTAGCACCGTGCCAACAGGAGCGCTTAGAGCAAGTGGTATCCAGATTTCCGTGCTGTGCAAAACGTGGTTTAGGAAGAACTCATATCGAAGTTCATTCAATTGACACGCGAGAAGCAACCCCGGTGAAGGATAGGCATTATCCAGTCTCATCGGCAGTACAGAGGCTGATGTACGCGGAGTTGGATAGGATGCTTGACCTTGGGGTCATTGAGCAAAGCGAGAGTCCGTGGAGTCATCCTGTTACTTTCGTCCGTAAGGGCGAGAAGAATCGGTTGTTTTCGGACGCTCGTAAGCTCAATGCACTCACGGTCAAGGATAAGTATCCTCTCCCGCACATCGACGTTCTGCTCAGCAGGTTAGGGGATACGTACTTTATTTCCAGTGTGGATTTAAAGGACGCATTCTAGCAAATACCACTGGAGGCATCCAGTAGAGAGAAAACTGCATTCACGGTGCCAGGGAGGCCACTTTACCATTTTACGGTAATGCCTTTTGGGTTGTGTAATGCAGCTCAGAGACAGTGCCGTTTAATGGATAAGGAGATCCCTGCGGCACTCCGTGATAGAGTTTTTGTCTATCTAAAGGGTCCGCCATCTAACGTGTGCCCCAAATGCGACAATTTTGCTTGTTTACATACCCGCCAAGATCAAAACAAGCTTCACCTGAAAAGATGATTTTTTCGGCAAAATCGGCATCTTCTCTAAGTCGATCGCAGACCCACTTAGCGAAGCATAGTTCAAGCGTATACACATATTCGTCCATATTCGTTCAGCGGAAGGATAAAACTAATTATCTGTCAAATCAGACATGAGCTACGAGTAAGTGTTACCATTCACGAAATAAGCACTAGTAGAAAAAAAAAAACGTTAGATGGCGGACCCTTTAGATGATCTTTTGGTGGTGTAACCGGATTTTGATACTCACCTGAAGTTGCTTGAGCGGGTCGCCAGTTGCCTGGAAAAAGCAGGTTTGACCATAAACGTGGTTAAATCTAAATTTTGCTTTAAAGAGCTACGCTACCTAGGATACGTATATTTTAGGAGGAGGAAAATTGAAACCTGAACCGAGTAAAATAGAAACCATAGTTAAATATGCTTACCCTAGAACCCCAAAAACAGGTGCGCAGCTTCATGGGTGCCACTGGTTGGTACAGGCGCTTCATACCCGATTATGCCGCAATCTCAGCGCCTATTTTTAATACTCTCAAGAAGGGAAAAAGTTTTAATTTTTCCGATGAAGCTAAGGACGCTTTTGATTAGTTGAAGATAGCCCTTACAACTAGCCCTGTACTTACTTATCCTAATTTTTCTAAGCATTTCTACGTGCAATGTGACGCCTCTGATATAGGTATTGGGGCAGTATTGTTTCAAAAGGATGAAAATGACGGCGAATTGCGTTTTTCTCGCACAAACTTACCTCGGCACAAAGGAATTATTCGGTCACTGAAAGGGAATGCCTGGCGGTAGTGTTAGCCATTAAAAAGTTTAGGCCCTATATAGAGTTATTGCATTTTTCGGTCATCGTTCGCAGAGGTAGATGGCTGACAAATTATAATCCGGAGGAATCTACATATTGTCAAGTTAAGGTGAAGGTGGGAAGAAAAAAAAAGGTAAGTGTTGAGTCTGTGAATGAGTTGTATGACTTATTGTCGGAAAATAATCGGAATATATTCCATTAGCAAAAGAATCGAAACGGGTGTAATATGGAGTGGGAATAATCTAGAGTGGTGATTATTTTTGACGGCAAGCTTCACCAGCAACTTTAACGTTGGCTACCTGCAACGTTACGATTAAGTACCTGCAACCTTATAATTACCCACCTGTGACTGCATGGTGACTTGCCTGCAATACCATCAAGACTTACCTGCAATACCATCAAGACTTACCTGCAATACCATCAAGACTTGCCTGCAATACCATCAAGACTTACCTGCGATACCATCAAGACTTACCTGCAATACCATCAAGTCTTACCTGCAATACCATCAACCCAACACCTCATCCGGCAAGTAAACCTAGTGTTCACATTCACCAACACCTAGAATAAACAAAAAAAAAGGAAATAAATATAAGGTAACAATTTTAATTTTTTCGTTTATACTTGTCGCGCAGAGAGAAAAAAAGAAAGAAAAGAACCGCTAAAATTGTGCTTTGTCCTCATTTTTGATTACTTCATACCTGGGAAGTGTGAAAGAATAATGTAAAGAAATTTGTTTATACTTACCTCCAACTTAAAGTAGACCATTGTTCCGCATTTGTTAGTTAAATTTTTGATATAAAGTTTACTCGGGAATCTTTACCTGGAAAATTTATACTTCTGGATATTTTGGTGTGACAAGGGAGACAAAGAAAACCTAGATCCTGAAATGTAATTTTTGTAATTTCAAATACTTACCTTTGGACATAATTAAACCTAAATTTCGCAAATATTTACCTTTGAATATAATTAAACCTAAATTTCGCAAATACTTACCTTTGAATATAATTAAACCTAAATTTCGCAAATACTTACCTTTGAATATAATTAAACATAAACTTCGAAAATACTTACCTTTGAATATTATTAAACATAAATTTTAAATACTTGCCTTTGAATATAAGTAAATATAGTAACACTTACCTTGTATGAGAAAAATATTAAATTTGTAAAAAAAAAAAATATCAAAGTATGCACAAACTTAGTTCTGGGAACGGGAAATCAACCAAGGGTTAAGTGTAACACGTCTTATGTCCAGGTTCTTCGTGACTGTAGTGGTTGGAAGTGTAAATACTTCCCGTAAATTAATACTCACTTGATCCGTGATTAAGTGGTGAAGTAGAGGGTGTGCTTAAGTACTAACGATACAAACTCTTAACCTTCAAAGTAACGAAACAATAATTCTTTTGCGTGACAAATTTTCTTTTCTCTGGTTGAATAATTTGAGCACAGCTCGCTTATAACTTGGACGAAGATGCTACGCATGAATAATTGAAGATTTTTGTTTTTGGTTGATTTCAAGTTCCGTTAAATAAGCATTAATCTATATCTAATTTGTTAAGCATCAAACTATATCTTATACATTGGACATACAACCGCATTTTAATACTTACCCTTAGATCATTTTGTATTTAAAATAATATTAAAAATAAACAAACTTCCTTTTGTTTATTTAGTGCCATATTAGCTATATATATAATTTTTTTTATATTATATTGAACGGTTTTCGCTGGAAAGAATTATTAAATTTTCTTTTCAGTCAACAGTTCAAATGAGAAAAAGTTGCATCGCCAAATAATTTTTAGTAGTAGGCAATAAAAATTAGTATGAATAAATCTCCTGTAAGTTATAACCCCATAAATAGTTTGTTAATAAAAAATCTGAATTCTGATAGATACTGTTTTCTACCATGAGCTACTAAAAGAATGATGGAGTAATGTAAGGGTAAGTAGCGATTATTGATGGTGAACAGAGAGTAAGGGTACAGTCAAAACAAAAAACTTGTTGTTAGTTGTTGACTGTGGGGGCTGGGAATATTCTGGTGTGAATTAGAGGATGTGTATTATCCCAATAGGGAAGGTTTTGCTAACACCTGACACAACACCTGTCAGCGAGGATTCATGTTGTAAGAGGAGTCAGTCAATCTTTAGAGTCATTCATTTTTAAAGTCAGTCATTTGTAGAGTCAGTTGACGTAGACCTTCCTAGGTTACCCCTAATATTTATTTCTCTTGATGTGAAAATCTAGCATGAGTATGGTTTTTTTTTTATGTGTATAGTGCAATGGAAAATGGGCAAGAACCACACCCCGTCCGACGAGCTTCAGCCGTGCAATAAGCCAGCATGCTAGTACCGTCCATGATCCGTAAGAACACCAGGCACTTGTTTTGCAATAAGGCATACAATAGGCACACATAATAAATGGCTTAGAAATATTAAGTGCAACTATATTGCTTTCGCCAGATCGATGTACGCTTTGGTTCCACTTTTCGGTGAGATATGCCATCAAATCACCAGTGGACCTGTTGCTACGAAAACCGTACTGACGGTCATTAAGAAGTTTTCGTGTTTCGGGATATTTAATGAGCTGACGATTTATCAGCGTGTCCATGAACTTGGAAAGAAGGGACGTAAGTGCAATGGGGCTGTAGGAGGAGAGAGAAGAAGATTCGCCTTTTTTAGGGACGGGCTGGACAAATGCTGTTTTTCATCTCCCCGGAAAGAGTCCTAAAGTGTTAGATTGATGAAACAGCTTACGCTGGTTTTGCCAGCGTAGAGGAACACCTCTTCAGAAGAACGGAAGACATACCTTCTGGACCAGCAGATTTGTGAATGTTAAGATCTTTAAGTACTCTTGCTACTACACGAGTGCAAAAGTGGATTCGTCCCATTGAAGATTCGACGCTGGAAGTGTTGAACTGGCCGCAAAGTATGCAGCAAGCAGATTGGCTTTGGCCGAAGAGCTGACAGCTAGAATGTTATTGTAAATGAGCGTTGGATGGAGGATGAGGCAGAATTTTTAATATTTTTGACGAACGACCAAGAATTTTTACTACCTTTGGGACATCGTAGTATTTTTTGCCTCAATTTTTGGTCATATTGAAATTTAACGCGCTTGAGAAAGACGTTGCAGTCATTCCTGACTGGTTTGAACTTTTTTCGCTTTTCCTCTGTCGGGTTGGTATTATAGGAACTATTGCATTTAATTTCATATAATTATTGTTGAAATTGTCATATCTACAGTAAATATAATTTAAATGTAACAACTAAATTCTTATGTAAACAAGGAAACGTAACGTAAGATTACGAATTGTAAATTTGTAGTATAAATGTATGACAGTTGAAAGTTAAACATGGATGTGATAAAACTTTCTCTTTGCTGTAAATATTGAAACCGAAAAGACATGTTTTATTTAATCGCATTTTTCTACTCGATTCACCCCACACATATTACACAAAGAAAAACTCTACACACCCCAACATTTGGTCCTTACGAGTCGGATAAAAATAAAATAAAAACCCTTTTGCTCAAACAAAAAAGAAATAAAAATCCGAAAGTGCAAATCTGCAAAGTGCAAACGCACAAGCATACATATGTATACATAAAAAAAGATAATAAATAGACTACACAAAACATTAAACATTTAAAAGAAAAATTAATAAAATAAAGTGCAAAGTCCAAGTGTGCAATATATATATAGATATATATAAAACAAATAAAGTACATACATTTATTCCCTCGCGGTCAGATGTCTTGCTCCTTTTAAAGACTTACCGACTCTTTCGGTGGTTGTGCATAAATTTTCCCGCACCGTGTAAAAATTAAATATTATCAACTTTAACACCCGCTGGGCAAAGCGGACCAAATGTCGTAAGTTTCTGAAACAAAATATTTAATTAATATCGTTTAATAACAACTGTATCTAATAAAATTTAATAAATACTTGATACTACACACATATTGGTTTATAATTAATTAATTTTCAAATAAAAACCTTTAAAAATGTCGAAATTCTCAACGGCTGCAGATCAAAAAGGTGTTCTGGAGCAGATTCTTCGTGACCACTTCAACTTCAAAAAGACTGGAACAGCACGTCGTATAGCCAGCTACCTTTCAGGTCGCCTTGTTATTTTAGAAGTGAACTTCAAGAACGCGCTTGGTTTTCAAGCGAAGATTCGTCGAGGAGAAATTGAAGAAGGCCTGGAAGAGGAAGACTTTGATGAAATTTTTGATCTGTTACAAGAAACATATTTCACTTACCGTGGGTAATTGGTCGATGCTATCGACAATGCCAAGTCAGCATCTAAGGCGAAGAATGTGGAAGGTGAGTCCACAGGTGCTTCAAGTAATGAGCTTGCGTAATCCCAAATTCAAATACCGCATTTCGAGGGCTCGTACACAAAATGTGTTTTTATCTTTGGTCCACACAAATAAGAAGCTGGGTAAAATTCAAAAGCTTCATTATTTAAAATCTTCTTTTGTCGGTGAAGCTGCTCGTTTGTTGCAGCATTTAGGGTTGCATTCTGGCAATTATGACAAAGCATGGGAACTGCTTGTCGACAGATACGACCATAAGCGAGTGTTGGTAAACGCTCATTTCCAACTTTTTTTCGAACAGCAGCAGTGGACAAAGGAGACTGCACGTAATATCCAGCCCCTACTGGACACGTCCCAGAAATGTTTCCATGCTCTGGAAAATTTAGGATTGCCGGTTAGTTCGTGGGATGAAATATTAATTTACATATTAGTACACAAATTACCTGCTTTTACTCAGCGTTTGTGGGAGGAGAAGTTAGGTAATTCAAAGGAGATGCCAACACTGACACAATTTACAGAGTTCCTGGAAACACGTTTTCGAACCTTGGATGCAGTAGCTGGAACGAGTCGCATAAAGGTCAGTGGTTCTTCTGCGCACAAGGCTGTTGCGGCCGAGAAGAAAACGGTGTTGTCGGGAAGAAGCAGTTTGTATGCCAGGTATGTGGTAGAGGTCAGCCCTCTCTTTGGACTTGTCAGAAGTTTATTGCCATGGAGATTTGTGATCGATCTAAGGCAGTGGACAGAATCGGGGTTTGCCTGAACTGTCTAACATACAGTCACAGGACTAGTCAATGTCAAAGCAGTGTGCGCTGCCATTACTGCATGCAGACACACCATTCTCTCCTGCATGTTAACAACAGATCGAAACCTACAAGGAATTATACAAATACAACTATAGGTACGCAAACATTTCACATAACATCAAAATACAACCCACCTAAAGTTGTCTTTCCCGAAGTACATCAGCCAAGTGTTCTTCTGGCAACAGAAGTTATTCGAGTCAGGTCGTCAAATTGTAATTATTTTAATCTGTACAATTATTAGGGCTTCATTAACGGCGAACATTCATTGAGGTATCTGGATTCGGAAAAATCAGTAGTGGTTCATGTCAGCGGTATGTAAAGCTCACCTTTGGGTCGTTGGTGACACCTTTCGAGACAAATACAGTAGCCTATGTGTTCAAGTCCCTGACTGGTCTTCTGCCGTCCAAACCTTTAGCTCTGCAAAATTGGGAACATATCTAAAGGTTGAGGTTAGCTGATCCACAATTTGATAAGCCTGGGACCCGACGTTTACTCTGAATTTATTTTAGGATCCTTTGCACAGGAATCAGAGTTAGGTTGGCTTTTCCTTGGGAAGGCAGTTTCGCAAAATAAAGAATCTGTCCACAGCTTCTTCTTCAGAAGGTCCTGGGAACTGGAGGACTTACCTTATGAACAGAATAATATTAACACAATAAGAAGATTGACTGGTGCTCGATGTGAGGTATCGTTACCATATAAAAACGGATGTAAGCCTGAGTTTGGTGCCTAGAAATTAGGTGCCTTACGTAGGTTTCATAAACTTGAAGGAAGATTCCAGGAAAACAACACACAGCACAAGGAGCATTCCAAGTGTTTACAGGAATGCAAGGAGCTTCGTCAGATGACAGAGGTTGATAAAAGGAATACCATACTGGATACGCCACACCATTTCTTTACTCCTCACCATGCGGTATTCAATAAGTCAACCAGAACTACGAAGCTTCGTCGCAGTCCTGCGTGCTACAAACGGTTTATACGAAACTGCAGGGCACAAGTTAGAAAAAGAGACAGAGGTCCACTAAAGGTAGATACAATCGGCAAAAGAATAATTGAAGTTCCTGAAGAAGACACTGCCGTGGATAAGGTAAGTTACCTTGAGGGATGGAATCGAGTTCAATCGGTGACCAACTACTTCTTGCGCAAGTGGAGCGAAGTATATCTTTCCATGATGAAACAGCGCACGCAGGGGAAAAGACGGAAACCGGGATCAAAACGCGGAGACTTAGTTCTCTTCAAGGATGAATCATCGACGCACATCCTGGAAAAGACGGACTTGCTTAAGTGGTTACGGTACGAAACGAAACCGAAGAACTTAATCGGTCACTTTGAAAAATTTGCTACTTGCAATTAAATACTGAAAGCGAAATACAACACAATATTTAAATGACACAACATAACATTTATAAGACATACACTTTAAATAAATTCACAATAAAAATCAAAGACATTTCTTTTCTTGTAAAACTAATTTATTACATTAAATAAATGCAAATAATTACAAACTAACTTATCCTAGATCTCCCTAGACAACACAACACACATACATACAGTCCCCTCTATATCACACAAAATCATTCATTCTGGACATCGTTGCGAGGTTCCGAAATTTCAAAATGCCGACGGGAATTGGAGAATCAAAACCCCGACGGCATTTGAAGCTTCTTACTGAACACTACCAACGTTGTCCACTCAAAACACAACACAACACTTTAACTGGTATCAGTTTTAAAAAAATATTCTAAAGTTTACAGCACTAACATATAATAAATACTATATTAGGTGTGTTTTTTTGGTATTCTATATAGGCTTATAAAAGTACTTGCCAATAAAACGTCTATCCAGTTGGTCATTTCATAATTTTTAACGAATAAAACATTTTCCTCTAAAGAAGAGTTTGAAATTCAGTTTTCTTATTCAGTCTTAATTCTTCCAAAATGTTGTATAACTCCATGTATCCACTTTTGCACGTTTTGGTAATAGTCCATTTTTATTCATTTGAATATTTGGTCCATAAACCTTTATTCTTGATGAAACTTTTTATTCGCTTTGGCATACTTTCAACCAATTTTTCAATGTTGCCATTAGGAATATTTGCCCATTCGGTCCCTACTCTAACACACTGCTAAGATAAATTGAATATTAACGGTAAACTAGAAGAAAGACAAACTTAAGTACAAACGGGCAAAAGTGGATACATGGAGTTATACAAAATTGTGGAAGAATTAATTAAGAATTTTTTGTGTCTGTTGTAGATTATGACTAGGGAATTCAGAGTGGACGTAGCTAATATACGCGAGCTAAAAAGTAATCACTTTTCTGCGTACGTCCACGTCTGTAAGTACAGACCAGCTGTTTTGGCACTTAGTGAAACACAAGTAGATCCCCGCCCACACCTCTCAGATCATTCTAATCTGAAGCTACCTGGATACGAACTAATGCCATTATTCTTCTCTCACCGCGGTCTCGCCATTTACGTGCGTAGTGATGTAGCTTACCAAACTCCACCACAATGTGATCCACGTTCCAATCCGGAATTCAACTTCATGTGGTTAAAATTCCATCTCCGTAAGCAAATTATCCACTACTGCTTTATTTACAGAAGCCCCAAACTGGACAGCAATTCGACTTTTAACGAGTTTGATGCGCTGTCTGACTCCATTCAAAGAATTGTATCCCTGTATCCTCATACTGAAATCGTTATTACGGGCGACTTCAATATACACAATTCTGGGTGGCTTCGACATTCTGGACAGACAACACCCGAAGGACGGTGTGTTGAGATCTTCGCTGCGGAAAACAACCTAAAGCAGCTTGTAAATGAGACCACGCCAATACCAGACGTTGATAGTCATACCGCCAACACCCTGGACTTGTTTTTAACTTCTCACTCTGATAAGTACACCATTGATGTGCTCTCCCCTCTAGGCTCGTCGGACCATTGTGTCATATCAGCTAATTTCTCGTACACCGACCACACAGTTAGAGAAAAAATTCCTAAAAGAACCGTATGGCAATACGAGAAAGCCAACTGGAGCGGTCTTAACAGCTTCTTTAGGAATTTTAACTGGTCGTTATGCTTCCTCGATAACAACGTGGATGCCGCTGCTGATATGATTACAGACACCATTCTCTTTGGAATGAGATCCTTTATTCCTCATCGGATGAAGAGTATCAAACCAAAAAGAAGGCATGGTACGACTCGAGCTGTAAAGAGGCCGTCAGGGTTAGAGAAAAGTTTTTTCGGTCCTACAAGACTAAACCGACAGAGGAAAACCGAAAAAAGTTCAAACGAGCCAGAAATGACTGCAACGCCTTTTTTAAGCGTGTGAAATTCCTATACAACAAAAACTGAGGCAAAAATTACTGCAATGTTCCAAAGGCAGTAACAATTTTTGGTCGTTCGTCAAAAACGTTAGAAATTCCGCCTCATCCTCCATCCCAGCGCTCATTTACAATGACATTCCAGCTGTTAGCTTTTTGGATAAGGTCAATCTGCTTGCTGCACGCTTTGCGGCCAGCTCAACACTCCCAGATTGTGCTTTGTCTCCGCCTACACTTGAGTGCGTCGAATCTTCAATGGGACTAATCTACTTTCGCACTCCTGTAGTAGCAAGAGTACTTAAAGATCTCAACATACATAAATCTGCTGGTCCAGATGGTATATGGAGATATACCATCTTCTGAAGAGATGTTCTTCCTCGCTGGCAAGACCACTGCGTAAGCTTTTTCATCAATCCTACACTTTAGGACTCTTCCCGAGCAGATGGAAAACAGCATTTGTCCAGCCCGTCCTTAAAAAAGGCGAATCATCTTCTCTCTCCTCCTACAGATCCATTGCACTTACGTCCCTTCTTTCCAAGGTCATGGAAACACTGAAAAATCGTCAATGTGCAGTATTTTTTATTTTATTATTATTGTTATTCTTTTTTATCAAACCCAGATCGAGAGTACGAGTGCACTATGTTTCATGTGCACTCGTCGGAGGTCAGCTCGGCACTAGATAAGACATGTAAGGTAACATTACAATATATTTATTACATGTATTCATTTTCTAAATATTACAGGTATATTTTTAATCTTTTTGTTGAAGATATACGAGTAAAGGCAACTGTTACATACTTCGCCGTAGTGGTCGGGGCAGATGTGACTTTGGAAAGTAACACACGTTATTTTGGACTTTTTGTCACGTGTCCTAGGACATAAGAAGCATCAATCCTACACTTTAGGACTCTTCCCGAGCAGATGGAAAACAGCATTTGTCCAGCCCGTCCTTAAAAAAGGCGAATCATCTTCTCTCTCCTCCTACAGATCCATTGCACTTACGTCCCTTCTTTCCAAGGTCATGGAAACACTGAAAAATCGTCAATGTGCAGTATTTTTTATTTTATTATTATTCTTTTTTATCAAACCCAGATCGAGAGTACGAGTGCACTATGTTTCATGTGCACTCGTCGGAGGTCAGCTCGGCACTAGATAAGATATGTAAGGTAACATTACAATATATTTATTACATGTATTCATTTTCTAAATATTACAGGTATATTTTTAATCTTTTTGTTTGCAGATATACGAGTAAAGGCAACTGTTACATACTTCGCCGTAGTGGTCGGGGCAGATGTGACTTTGGAAAGTAACACACGTCATTTTGGACTTTTTGTCACGTGTCCTAGGACATAAGAAGCATCTTCGCTGCTTTGGATTCTTTTTTTTGGGGTTCTTTTAGGCAAATATTCTCGCAATGGTCTGAATCCCCTTCCACTAAATCTCTAAGCACTTTTTCGATGTTTCCTCTCAAATGACTAATGGTATGTTGTCCCAAAAGCTTTGGCATGTAAGGTTTTGCCAAATACAGACCTAAGTTATGTAGAAAGGTACTCCGCTTATATTCAATTGATGTCGGCCTGATTAGCATAGCATACAAATATCTGAGAGGCCACCTGCGAGTTTTCCTTGCGACTGAGTAATTATGAGTTGATCAAACGGTTATAAATTCTGTGATCTCTGTTTTTTGTTCTCCGAATTAATATCACTATTTTTATGAAGGGAAGATACTAGCAGCACTCCTTTTCCTTTCTTTGATGTAAAGGAAAGCAAAGTTATTTTTTTATTACCGAACTAACTGTAACGGAATGGGGTCATTTGATGTTCTTACTTCTTTTCCAATATAAGGAATCCCAGATACCATATAATATGTGCGAGAATCACACATCGTTACAATTTTTATGCCATACTTCTCTGGCTTTGATGGAGTATACATTTTGAATCGACAATTACCGCTGAATACCAAAAGCTGCTCATTAATCGTACAGTACTCGTGTGGGGTATACTATTTAGAACAGTTTGAAATAAATTGTTTCCAAATAAACTTGACTGGAACCAGTTTATCCGAACGATCCCTTGTTTCCCTGTCATCGAATCGGATACAATTCATTATTAACTCAAAACTGTAGTCTTCAATTATAGCCTGGAAGATGGGTGAGCACCTTGTGGAACACATTTCACTTGCGCTTCTTCGCACCTGCTTTTACACTCCAGCAATGTAGAGCAGTCCAATAACGGCAAAAATTTCTTCTTTGTTTGTGTCAACCATGATTCCTGTAGTTGGGGTTGAGGGCGATGCAGAATCGGATGGTGGAATACTTTTGGCTGTTGTTTGTTGATCTCGACTTTAGTATTTCTTATCAAAGCCTTTAGTACAACATCGTTGAAAAGAAGATTACATGCCTGAACCGTAGATGTTATGAATTTTGCCCCAACTTAGCATCCCGGCGTTTTCATAACAATGTTTCTTGATAACAGAGGCCGTGTGATCCAACGAAATCCCTTTTTCCTAGCAGAACTCCTAAATGATGCCGTTCTTCTGGATTTTCATCATCTTCGCGTGACTGCCGAAAATTTCTTCGTTTTCCTCAGAATCTCTCTCTCTCTCTCTCTACATCATCTGAGCAAGCTTCACCTTCATCGTCAGTATCGCTACCGATATCTAAAAGAAGTTGCCTTATTTCGTCCTCATTATACTTGCCCTTAGTTTCAAGCATCTTGTCGAAATAATGGTTTATTTCGCACTTCTGCAAATAAGGAACGTTTTGTTATGCAACTCTGAAATAATTCATTAACTAACCTTTTTAAAGTGCCAAAAATTAACAAATTTTTATTTATTGCACTTTAAAAAAAATATCACTGTTGAGAAACGAATAATGCTTGTTAAATATTAAAATATTTATTGTTCGATCTTTATTTGAATTTGAATTTGTTTAATTTAACTTTTGTAGCAACCGCCAAACCAGACGGTCGAGCCATAAGGTTACCTCCCTATATAATTTTGTCTTGAACTGAATTGCCCATAATTAATAAAATTATAAAGTTTTAAGAAGTCGATTTTTTTTTTTGTTATTTAATTTTGTTTGAGGCATTCAGAATCAAAGCTGGTCCTTCTTCGGCGGATATATTAGAATCGGTTTTTCGTTTACTGGTTGGTGGTTGCTAGACTTGGGATTCCTACACAGATAAGTATCAATCTTAAATCTGAATTTCGTCTGTTGCTCCTGACTGTTGCTGCCAGTGGACAATTTCTTTGGGGTTCGATTTGCTGCTGATTGATTGTGAGAGAAATTGTGAAATCTGTAGGAATTTTCGATTTGTTCGGGTTGTGTAAGACTTTTCGTAGTAATATAAGAATTCGGTAATAGATTAAATAGTGATTTGAAAATGGAAGTCTTGAAACAGGCACGCGGACATTTCAAAGGCTCCATTAAAAGAGTTTTTACTTTTACGCAAAATATTCCGTTTTAGATTTAGAAGTGCGGTTAGATAGGCTAGAGAAAGCATGGAAAGATATTTGTGATAGCCAGTCAGCTCTTTTTGAGTTTCATGCTAAGGAGGGATACGGTGATTCCGAAGCCGAATTTGAAATTATAAAATCGAAATATATTACGGCAAAATGTGCTCTTTTGAAGCGTATAAAGGAAGAAGCTCCGATTAGTGACGAATCTCAGAACACTTCGCTTAAAGAATTAGTTAATTCTCAAACTAGACTTTTAGAAAGGTTAGGGCATGTAGCTTCTTCTAGCACTAGCAATAAAGATAGTTACAGCCCATGAACATTACCCCATTTTCCGGTGATTATCGCGAGTGGCCAGGTTTTCGTGATGTGTTTGTACAAACGGTGGACTGCAATGTTAAACTTTCCAGTGCGCAAAAATTTCGGTACCTTAAATCGGTTTTACGCGAAGACGCATTTAATTTGTTACATGGTATACACATTTCAGACTGTAATTATTTGCTTGCTTGGGAGAAACAAGAACGCCGGTACAATAAGCCGCTTTACGTTATAAACGCCCTCATTGAACAATTTCTAAAACTGCCAAGCGTCGGTTCGGAGGATGGTATTCGCTTGCGTAAGCTTGTTGACAAATCGGACGAAGACTTTCCTGCTCTAGAAGCGGTAAAGGCAGTAGGTAGGGATCCGTGACTCGTTTACTTGCTATTAAATAAAACTGACTCGGAAACTCGAAAAGCTTGGGCTCTTGAAAGCAAAAATTCTGAGGAATCGACTATCGAAGATCTTCTACAGTTTCTAGAAGAACGTTCTAGTGCTTTAGAGGCTAGTGATCCCAAAACGACTCGTGTAGTTAAGAGCTCTCGTGCTTCAAACACATCGAACATTAAAAGCCTATCCGTAGTAAATGCGTCATGCCCAAAATGCAAGGGCGAACACTATCTTCCACAGTGTCCGGAATTCATGTTAATGTCGGTTAGTTCGCATCGCGGCTTCGCTAGAGATTAACGATTATGTTACAATTGCCTTGGTACTAAGCACTCATCGATGCGATGTCGAGTTAAGGTGCGTTGTTCATTTTGTAATGCTCGTCATCATAGTTTAGTACACATCGATAACACAAACTAATTTTCTGATTCAACTAGTCCTGCCAATGTCGTGGGTGATACCCGCACCTCTGCTGTTTCGGTCGTGAGTAACCACATGAAAAATCAATCGCGTTCCTCCGGAATATTACCTACCGTCGTCGTTAAAGTATTCGATACAATTGGAAATATTCATCTCGCGCGCGTTCTATTGGATACCGGTTCGCAAGTATCTTTTGTGACTGATAGCCTAGTAAAAAGGCTTGGTCTTCGTCGTTTCCATGCTCGTTTGCCTATATCTGGCATCTCTTCGGTTGAAGCTGGTGTGACTCAATTTAAATTTAACTTTGAAATCTTGCATTAGTCCACATTTTATTGAAATTGAAGCCTTCATACTGAGCAAAATAACCTCGCAAACTCCATCGTTTCCGATCGCATATAGCAACTTCACTTTTCTCGAAGATCTTCAATTGACAGATGCAGGATTCAATAGCCCAGGCCACATAGATATTCTGTTAGGGACTGACAAAGCTTGGAGTATTCTAAGAGGCGGTCATCGCTCCGGTGAAGAAGGAAGGGTCGTTGCACATGAGACACTCTTTGGATGGGTTGTAACGGGTTGTTTGTCAGATAAACCTGTCATTTCTTTGCACGCAGGTGTTGACCTTGATGTGATTTTGAAGTCTTTTTGGGAAATTGAGGAGGTTCCGCATAAGTTTTCTTCTAAGTTAAGCGAAGATGAGGTAGATACGAAGTTTTCCAAGACCCTTACTAGAACATCGGACAATAAGTACATGGTAGAGCTTCCGTTTCGACAGGACAACGTAAGATTTTCTAACACCCTATCAGGAGCCCTGTCTAGACTCCTTGCTATGGAACGTCGGTTTGCACGTGATGAAGACCTTAGAGTAGAATACCATAAGTTTGTGACAGCTTATTTGGATTTAGGACATATGGAGCGTATTCCAAATGAAGAAATAGAGCCTACGTCGGGAAGAGTTTTCTATATGCCCCATCACGCTGTCATCACAAACAAAATTCGCGTCGTCTTCGATGGTTCGCATAAATACACCAACAATTGTAACCTTAATGAAATGCTTCATATAGAAACCCCTCTTCAACGAAATTTAATTAACGTTTGTATGCGATTTCGCTTGCATCGCTTCGTTTTCTGTGCTGACGTCGTTAAAATGTTCCGGCAGATCTGGGTGCATCCAAAACATCGAGATTACCAGCATATTGTGTGGAGAGAATCGTCTGAAGTTCCAATTTCCCATTTTCGTTTGTATACAGTGACATATGGTACATCTCCAGCTCCTTATCTATCGATGAAGGTTCTTCGGCAAATCGCGCTTGATTACCAGCACCAGTTCCCTTTAGCGTCACGTGCTATTTTGCACGATATGTATGTGGACGATCTATTGACCGGAGCAGATTCGTTGTCAGAAACTTTGCAGCTGAAGAAACAGATCGTCGAAATGCTGTCGTTTGGAGGCCTGGAGCTAAGCAAGTGGAGCTCAAATTGTTGGGAGATATTGCGGGAGATCGATCGTGAAGAAGCTATATCGCTTGACTTAGGTAGTTCATCGCAGTGCACCAAAGTTCTTGGCTTGCTTTGGAACCCGCAGAGTGACACCTTTACTTACAAAATTAGTTTACCAGAACAGTTCTTGCCTACAAAGCGAAAGCTACTTTCGGATATTGCGAAAATTTTCGATCCTATGGGTTTCTTAGCTCCTTCCACAATTTTATTGAAAATTTTGTTTCAGGAGCTGTGGATCGCTAAAACGAGAATAGACTGGGATGACCCTTTACCCCTTGAAGTAACCAAAAAATGGAATCGGTATAGGGAGAGTTTGACCTTTCTTGAAAACTTTAGGATTTCTCGAAGGTGTACTCTAAATTCTAAAAGCTTGGAGTTAATAGGATTCTCAGATGCTTCCGAAAACGCTTATGCTGCCGTAGCTTACAGTCGTAGTCGCTCGGAAGACGGTGTTGTTGAGGTCCAATTAGTTGCAGCCAAAACTCGTGTTGCCCCTGTAAAACAGTTGTCAATCCCACGTCTCGAACTCTGTGGAGCATTACTCTTGGGTCGGTTGGTCGAGGTCATTCGGTCGTCGTTGGATGGAACACAAATTCGAGTTTTTGCTTTTTGTGACTCCCAAATAGTCTTGTCCTGGCTCTCTTCTCCTCCACGAAGATGGAATACATTTGTAGCAAATCTTACTTCGGAAATATTGTCATCCTTACCTCGTTCGTCTTGGAATCATGTGTATTTTTCTGATAATCCTGTTGACTGTGCTTCCCGGAGTTTTGCACCCAATGATCTAATAAAACTTGATATGTGGTGGAAAGGTCCGGCTTGGTTGTCTCAAGATTTAGATTACTGGCCAATTAATCGCGAAGTTGGGTCTGAAGAAATTCCTGAGGAGAGAAAAAAGAATGTTGCGGTTCACGTTTCGGTTGTGGTTGAACATTTTCTCGAAGATTTTTCGCTTAAAATCTCTGCTTGGAGAAAGTTGGTAAGAATTGTTGAGTATATTCATCGCTTCATAAGGTTATGTCGTGTACCTAAAGAAGATGGAAAACGTGGATATCTTACGGTATCAGAGCTTGGTTTTGCTAAGAAAACCTGCCTCATATGGGCTCAAAAGGCAACTCATGGGGAGCTTGCCATCATCCCGTGTGAATCCATCATTTGCTTTCGCTGATACAGACTGTGACTATGCTGGGCCCATAACTCTTCGTTTGTCCACGGGAAGGAGATCTAAACTGGCGAACGGATACATTTCGTTATTTGTTTGTATGACAATCAAGGCGCTCCATCTTGAGTTGGTTTCAGATCTTACTACGGATGCCTTTTTGGCAGCGCTCAAAAGGTTTATCGCGAGGCGTGAAAAATGTAACGTAATATACTCGGATAATGGAACCAACTTCCAAGGAGCAGCTCGCGTTTTGTCGGAGATGGACAAATTAATACAATCACCGACGCACAATCAGAAGGTTGCTGAAATGTTGACTGCAGAAAATATCGATTGGCAATTTATCCCACCGCACAGTCCTCATTTTGGCGGGCTTTGGGAAGCGGGGGTTAAATTGGTGAAGCAGCATCTCCGTCGCCTCCTTGGAAATAATCTGTTAACATTCGAAGAAATGCATACATTATTAGCCCAAATCGAAGCCCTCTTAAATTCTAGGCCTCTTTGTGCCTCCTCTGATTTAGAACTTGATGCATTAACACCTTCTCATTTTCTTATAGGAAGGCCATATACCGCGATTTCTGAGCCAAGCTATCTGGAAACACCTATAAATCGTTTAAGAAGATGGGAATTGCTCCAAAATATGATGCAGGGTTTCTGGCGCAGATGGCACACCGATTATTATCTAACAACGTTGCAGCAGCGCCCAAAATGGAGAGAACCTACAAGAAATTTTCGAATTGGCGATATGGTTGTTCTGAAGGAGCCAAACCTGCTACCTTCACGATGGTCTCTAGGCAGAGTTACCGAAGTCCACCCAGGCCAAGATGGACATGTACGAGTTGTAACGCTTCGCACGAAAAACGGAGAGTTCAAGCGCCCCATAACCAAGTTAGCGATCCTACCATGTTCCTGAAATTCCTTCAGCGGGGGCGGCATGTTGAGAAACGAATAATGCTTGTTAAATATTAAAATATTTATTGTTCGATCTTTATTTGAATTTGAATTTGTTTAATTTAACTTTTGTAGCAACCACCAAACCAGACGGTCGAGCCATAGGGTTACCTCCCTATATAATTTTGTCTTGAACTGAATTGCCCATGATTAATAAAATTATAAAGTTTTAAGAAGTCGATTTTTTTTTGTTATTTAATTTTGTTTGAGGCATAATTGGCACATATTAGGTGCCAATACACCCCAGTCACCGCGATATCTTCCACACGGAGAGTCAGTCATGTTGTTATATGTACCCCCCAATTTGCAATACCGTACTGTAATGCAGACTGGCAAAGCCGTAGTAAAACATTATTACAATTTTTTGTGAACAGTGCTGTTTTACAAGATACATTTTACGAGTATATATAGCATGTATCTGTTAAGGTCTTTGACATGTGTTTTCCATGTCATACTTTTGTCTATAAGTACGCCTAGGTACTTGAAACTCTCAACACCATTAATTTTAAAACAATTTGTACTACACATTATATCCTCCCGATAGTTAACTTGACCACATTTTTGAACAGATAACGATAACTTTTGAGTTGAACTAGAATGAAAGATAGCATCACAGTTAAGTGGACAAGTACCTTTTAGACTGGTTTGGTCTGGCTTTATTGCTTATGAGTAGCTCATGTTTAGGCGTGGAATATTTAGATCCCTATGTAATTGAATTGCTGACATAAAAATATTTTTGTCACTAAAGGGTCCGCCATCTAACGTTTTTTTTTTTCAACTAGTGCTTGTTTCGTGAATGGTAACACCTAGCTCATGTCTGGTTCGACAGATAATTAGTTTTATCTTAGAGATCTTCACATCGTTGACATTGTCATTTTGACAGCGCACTAAACCACGAAGAATTTCCCGTTTCTTTTTGCCATTTTGTCTTTATCTTCGCCAGCCGCCGAGTCATCTGCCAGGATACACCAATAAATAAGTAAAACTGAATTTGTAAAATTTTCCAAATTTTGTATTTTTAAAGAGAATAAGCAGCATATATACATATATATCTTGATTGGTGCGGCGGTGCCGACGACATCTTTATTCTTTATTGTATTGCAATAATTTGCACAAATTCAGTGGAATTTTATAGCATTAATTGACCAGCATAACTCGCAGCCAGCGGACGAATCTAGCCTGCCCATCCAGCAAACAGCGGAAGAATTTATTGACAGCCCATAGCTAATAGTCTAAGCCAGCATTGCCCAATCGTTGCCACTAGATTTGCCAATCATCGCCTTAGTTGCAGAACTAAGTCTTCCGTTGTCTTTAGATTAAATTAGACTACTTTATTGCAAGCGGAAATTGCTTTCAAATTGCATAGCCAATACCCATCGGAAAGAAGAGGACGAGGTAATCTTCAAAACTTCGCTAACCATCGGATGATCCTACGTCCGACGAAAGAGCCCATTAGAGGAAGAAAATCAATACGGGAATGATGGAAGATCAATTGCTGCAGCTTCGTGAACAACTTGAAGCCACTGTAGTGGCAGCAAACGAGGAGAAATGGGAACGCCAACGCCTTGAATAACTGTTATGTAAGCAGCAAGAAAGATTAGCAGAACAGACAGTGCGTCTGTTACTTTGACTGCCGCCAGTTCAGTTCCACTCTAAATTCCAGAATCCGAATGAATACATCGCTAGAAACCAAAATGAATTTGCACATGCCGTTCACCCCACATGCAGTGTATTCTAGGTCACCAGTGATTCCATAGTCGACGAATTTTCTTCAAACGCTGCACACTAGTTCAGTTCGAGTTACACCCAGAAGCCTAACGGCCACTGACGCAGTACCTTCCTGCCACCGCTTAACGCTATAGAGACTCTCGAACATCAGCAGGATGTTTCTGTATCCGATCCTCTGTATCCTCGAACTACTCAAGAGCCATCTACATCGTCGGCCGTAAGCTACACGATTTGCCAGAGTCTTCCACGAAATGCCCGGGGAATGGCCTATGTTCTTCACGGCCTTTACAGAATCTTCTAACAAGTTCGATTGTAGCAATGTTGAGAACATGGTCCGTCTGCAGGAAAGTGATAGGGAACAAACAATTGACGTGGTCCAGTTTTTGCACATCCACCCCAATAATGCCCAACAAGTGATGGCTAATCTGAAGTTCGGTTTTGGACGTCCGGAATGTCTCATTCAAAGCCAACGGAGGAAGGTAAGGTCACCGATTCCAGCGAATAAAGTGGAAAAGATAATGCCATTCGCCACATAGGTGCAAAATTTGTCTGTGTTTCTGGAAACGATTGGAATGCAACAGCATATTGCTAATCCTACTTTATTAGATGATCTGGTCGAAAAGTTGCCGATGAATAAAAGGTTAGATTGGGCACAATACAGCGGTTGTATTCAGCCATACCCGACAATAAAACATTTTAATAATTGGTTGTTACATCAAAAGTGGGAAAGTTTTTAATTGGAGCTGAACAATTTAGGTCCTTCACAGCGCGATTAGCAAAAATGGCAAAGGGTATAAAATGTAAACAAAATATCCTTTCTCAATACTAATCCCAATTATCTAGGTATGAGCCGATTTGAAATGAAAAAGTAAAAGAGAAGTTACTGCAACAGGAGGTGGCCTGAATCGTTTGCATCGTTTCACATTTGTATACCACTTGCTAGAGCTCTTCCTATCTTCTCTCGTTCGGTGGTCAGTTATTTCATCACCTCATCCATGATCAAAAGAACTTACCCCAGCTAGCTAAACTATCTACCGCTAACTATCATTTTAACTCTTAGTCTCATGCCCTATCTTGATGGGGAAAACTAAAAAAGGAGAATAAGTTATTATTGGTTAGTCATTGGGTTCGAACTAAGAACCTCTCGCTTACTAGCCGGTGTCCTTACCAATTGCACTACTCTGGGCTGTTGGGGCTGCTAGATTAAATTAGGGTGACGTCACTTCGGTCATGCGAAAACCTTGCCAATGTCATTGTATTAAAACCATAACAACGCGTTGCAAAAGGTCCATGCTTACCCAAATCCCGTAGGTCCGTCGGTATTCCCAAATGGTAATGATCGATCCCGATCAAAAGTCTTGGAACGGCATTTGTGACCGACTCCATAAGAAATTCATGGCGGCTTGACATGCTATATCTGAGTCCTTCAGGCTTTGAGTAGATAGGCTGAGATTCGAAGCCCCGTACACGTGCCGGAGTTGGTACTTTTCCTTCATACCTGCTCCACTTGCTTGAAGGTCAACCACCAATGTTGGCTAATGTGCCTGCTTTCGAGCAATCCACTGAATGTCGAGCTGGCGAGGACTACCTTTGAGGCCCATCTCCTTAATCAAAGCCGAATCCACTATCGAAATCGAGGATCCCTCACCGAAAAGTGCGAACGTATCAATGGCCTCATTTGGATCACACAGCGTCACGGGAGAACTCTAAACAGGAGCTTCTGATCGTTCTTTACATTTCCTTTTGTAGCTAGCACACTACCAGTGGATGAACGTTGAAGAACATCGTGACTCACATCAGGTAATGGAATTGGGTTGGACAAAACTTCATGGAGTAGCTTGTGGTGTCTTCTCTGGCATCCGTTTGTGGCGCAAATATTCTTCACGCGACAGGTACGAGTAGAATGCCCTTTCTTCAGGCACGTAAAACAAAGACCATGTTTTTTGATAATTGACCATCGTTCTTGCACTGTTGCTTGGAGAAATTTCTTGCACTCGTTAACTTTGTGTGCCTCTTAACATAAGGAAGACCTTGAATATACTGACACTTCGGACTCCGCTGTGTGTAACACTGAATGGCGTCGCTTTGGCTCCTTGTCTTCGGTGTCATGGACGGCACAAACTAACCTTGCTACATCAGCGATGCAGTAACTAAAATTAATGATCGTTGGGTATGGTTGGATTAACGTTGCGTATCTGGCCCATTCCAACCGCTTAGTCATAGGCAGCTTTCAAACGAGCTATTGAAGCAGCGATAGGTTTGCGATGTGTTGCTGGCCGTTGACTGATTGTAAAAAGACACCCAAGTTCCTCACTTTTGTCGCAAATGGAAAGAGATTACTCATGTTTGATTCGCTGACTGGCTGAATTTGACGAACTTGACGCAAATGGCTGTTGATCAATTGTTCCGTGCGACCAAAACGAAATCGTAGCTATTCTATGATACTTCCTACATTGTCCAGGTGGATCAAGAGAGATTTGACGGCTTCCCTCGCATCACCATGCAGGCATATTTTCAACCTTTGATTGTTTTCCAAGTTCGTGTAATTGAAGGCCGCATTTGTTTGCAAAAACGTGTTGAAAAACATGGTCCAGTCATCTGGATTCCCCGAAAACGTAGGAAGATCCTGTACCTTACGTGGCGTCATTGTATATACATTGGCCCCTGACAACTGGCTTAGAGCATTATCTGAATTCAGCAGCTGTTGGATTTGAACAAGCGATGGTTCTATGTACGAATGTGGCAACGGTGCGTATATATGCAAGAATGTGGGTGATACGTACGTGCTGGACATCATTTGCACGCTTGTGGGTGTTGCATAAGTAGACAAAGGCGAGGAAGGCACGACTGGTTGCGACATGGCTGGTTGCTGTTCATGCAAGTCTGGCTGCGGCGTATGAATAATTGGCATTGGTGCGTGTAAATCTATCGACTGAGCGTAGATGGCTGGCGATTTAGCGTGAGTAGATGAAGGTAGCGACGCATACACGAGTGGCTGTGGTGTATACGTAGCTGGCGGCTGCACATGTAAAAGTGATGGCTGTGCATGTATGGCTAGCGGCTGTGCATGCATAAATGAAGGCTGTGACGCATACACGGCTGGCTGCGGTGTATACTTTTTTGGCTGTTGCGCATGTAGAGCTGCTGACTGTGTGTGAACGGCTGGCTGTTGGTTGTGTGTGACTTGAAGTGGGATTTGCGCAACGGGCTGTTGCAGAGACTGCGATTGCACAGCTAATTTTAACGTACTACACTGCAAGTCGCTACTCCTCAACTGCATTTGCGCGGCCTTGAGGTGTCTTTCAAGATCGGCAATCTGTTCCTGTAACGAAATAACGTACCTTTTCTCCGCTTCATCAGAGGTAGCTGCTCCAGGACCATTTATACGGGCAGAAACTGTTGTGGCTTTGGCGACGATTTCCCCAGGGCGATATTGCACACTAGAGTCTCAGCAACAATACCTGGCGTAGTGTCTCCAGGAGTTTCACTTGTGTCAGTCACGGCAACTGGAGAAATCGATGCAGGAGACATTATGGCTGCAACGGCTGAGGCTTCAGATATCCCTGTTGGCGCCGACACTACTTACGGCGGCTGGGGTAGTAGTTGGGTCGATGGATGGCGTGACATTACGTGGAATGCGTCGATCCTTTTGGAGGCGTGTGTTGCCTTTGCGGCGGCGGCTTACGTAATTGCAGGTATAAAATAAATTGTTGCTTCCTTGCACGGCTTGGGCAAAGAAGGCTTCGACGGCATGCGTTAGCAACACTAAATACAGATGTCTTCTTTGCACGGCTTGGCGAAGAAATTTTCCTTGGCATGCGTTGCAAGACGCGAAATAAAAATGTTGTTAATTGGGAAAAGAAAGCGCACGTTCAAACGAGATAATTTAAAAATCTGTTTCTTTAAAAATGAACGGTTAACAAAAAATTATAAGTAAATGTCTTATGATACTTACCGCAGTTTGCACCTCTTCACTTGGCTACGAAAATAAACGTGAAGCGGAAAAAGAATGGCAGATTATTGGAAGAAGTGCCAACCGCCGCGACGACAGTAGTGCCAACTTATAATTACTGAATCTGTTGGCGAACAGATGGCACAATCAGGATACAGAATTCCACAATAGATGAACAAAAGAATAATCTAGAGGAACAAAAGAACATTCTCCAGCAAAATTTCGAAGAAATTGATGACAAATTTGAAAGAACAGAGAAGAACGTTGATGACAAATGATAGATTTTGGCGAAAAATTCGAACAAATGGACAGGAAAGTTGAGAAACTGGCAAAAGAGCTCGACACAGTGCGAAAATAGAAACTGCGTTTCTGTTGGCTGACATATGTGATGGGTGCATCATTGGTACACACTTCATGAGGGAACATGGACTAGTAGTGGACTTTGGAGCACAAACCCTGAAACATGGAGATACCAATGGTATACGGAAACGCCAACAATTTCGTCTTAAAAGTCGTCATCTGCTGAAATCAGATTTTATCGCCTTCGTCGGAGGGAATTATTTGGGCAAAAGTGGAAGATGGTCCTGGTACCCACCGATTCTATTTGATGGAGCCAGGAAATAGGAAAGACTTCAATGTGAAAACCAAAAAACAACATGGTTCCTATAAGGATTCTGAATCCAAAGACATTCAGCGTAAAGGTGAAAGTGGGAGTAGACTACCGACGTCTCAATGATGTCGCTAAAAAGGACAGCTACCCACTTCCGGGAATCGATGACACTTTGGATATGCTCTCTGGAGTGAAATGGTTTTCAACTCTTGTCCTGAAGAGCGGTTACTGGCAGGTAGGGATAAATCGTACGGATCGTGAGAAAACTGCCTTCACAACAGGAAGCGGTCTTTGGCAGTTTGCAGTGATGCCGTTTGGACTGTGCAACGCGACTAATGGAACGAACATTGCAAGGACTCACTCACCAACTGAGAAGCTTCTTGGTACTCGCCACATACTACAGAAGGTTCGTAAAGGATTTTGCTAGTTGATGCAGGCTCAACTTACGGAAAAAGGCAGATAGTTAAGGTAATCTAGAGAATGTGAAAAAGCATTTCAAGAACTGAAGCGACAGATGTGCAATGCCCCATCTTGGGTT
Organism: Volucella bombylans; assembly: GCA_949129095.1. Classification (NCBI taxonomy): domain Eukaryota; kingdom Metazoa; phylum Arthropoda; class Insecta; order Diptera; family Syrphidae; genus Volucella; species Volucella bombylans. Next base: position 67,440,639 of record OX422141.1, read on the forward strand.
ACCCCACGCTCGGAAAAATGTTCACCGTGGACGCAGACTCTAGCTATGTTTGGGTCGGAGCTGTGATCTCCCAAGTTCATGATGGTCAAAAGAAAGTGGTCGCATTCTACAGCAAAGTACTCTCCAGACCTGGCGCGAGCTTCTGGCTACGAAGCATTTCCATAAGTAACTCTCCGTACAAAAGTTCATTCATTGAAGTGCAACACCGCAAGGGAAAACTCTGCTCAAATGCAGATGCTCTCTCTCGTCGACCGTGCAGAATAAAACCGTAAAGACGCGAAAGAACAGGCCACTATCCAAATGATTAGGACTAAGCCAATAGAGGGTTGGAGTATAGGCGAAATCCGTTCCTCTCAACAGGCAGACAATGACATCGAACCAATATTGGCCTGGAAGGAACACGAGGAAAGACCACGCTGGCAGCAGACATCAGATCGGAGGATTGCTGAAGAGAAAATAGGAAAGTGCAGATGGGACAACATCTCATATGCAGCTAATCGTGCTATGGTCCAGAGTCAGCCAAGTACTCCATGAAATATATGACGGAATCTCAGGAGGCCATTTGGGAATAAATAAGACATTGGAGAAGGTAGGGGAATGTTTCTATTGGCTAAGCGCTAAGTAGGATGTTGAAATTTGGTGCAAAAAGTGCATAAGGTGTGGGGCTACCAAGGGTCCAAAAGTAAAGCCATATGGACAAATGCAACAATTCAATGTCGGAGCACCTTTCGAACAAATAACCATCGATATCGCTGGGCCGTTTCCCGAAACCTTTAATGGTAACCGATATACCCTCGTGGTTATGGACTACTTCAGTAAGTGGCCGGAAGTGTTTGCTATCCCAAACCAAATTGTGAATTGTTCCAGTATTGAATAAATCTCCCGTTCCAAAATCCTCCGTGTTCTAAAATCTCTTGTTTTGGATTCATGCATTTGCCCATAATCCCCGTTTCAAAATCCTCTGCAAAAAAATCCATACATAGATCTGAAATCCCCCGGAAAATTTCGGAAAGATAGCCAGAAAATTCTGGCTTTTCTTCCTAGGAAAAAAGGCCCGACTTTTATAGAAGATTTTCTGGCGTTTCTTCCATAAAAAAAATCTGGCGTTATATTCCGGGAGCTTAAAAAACAAAGTAATTTAAAAAAAAAACAATGTTGCAATTATGCGTTCTTACACAGTCCATATATACTCGTAGATAGATAGATAGATATTATAGAGAGATAGATAGATAATTGTATCATTTACGACTAAGCGCAATGTTGTGCGCAATTTCCTTCAGGAAGTCTAAAAGAAAACTAGATAACAAAAACAACAAAGTTCTATGTAATAAAAATATGAATAGATGTGGTGTTATTTTTGTTTATGCATATCCTTTCGCAGTTTTACAGGATTGTTATGATGATAGTATGTAAAACTTATTAGAAAGAGGGATTTTCGAACAGGGGATTATGGAAAAGGGATTTTGGAAAACGGGTTTTGGAAAAGGGGATATCGTAGCCAACCCTTTGTACCCACACAACCATTTTACAATATTACCATTAAAATTAAATAAAGCAAATGTTTATTTTTTTACTTGAAACCTACCTTTTGTTAAGCAAGATTTTGGCTTCAGTGCGAGCTGACTATCGACGGGTGCACACACACACGTGCACTCGCGAAATTCCCTACTCGTGTGGAGGAAAAAAGAAAGACAATACAAAAAAAAAAAACCGTGACCAAAGAAAAGTTAAAAAAATATCAGCGCGCGACAAAGATAACACGATATTGCGATTATCATAAAAAAACACCAATCTTTAGCTTGTTTAGGGAAAATAAGACTGTTTAAAAGAAGAAAAATGAAGAAGACGAGAGATTAAATGATACACACTGTAAATTCTGAACTTACTTCTACTTATAGACTAATTTTATGCATAGTAGGCATTAATGCATTCCCACCGGTATGCACCTGCACACTTCTTTTAAGTTTTAATTCTTAGAATCTTGGAATAGGCTGACCAGGCGTTCTCTTTAAAGAGGACAAGTCCTCTTTTGGACCCAAAAAACTTTTGTCCGGTATCTTTTTAAAAAAATAAGCGATTTGTTCTCTTTTTCAAGTTTTTCAACTTTAAAAATTTCTCAGTGAAAAAAAATCGGAATACAAAATTTATTTTGGTGTGAACACTGCCTTAAATATGTTTTTACTACAAAAAGTTGAACTTTGAAATATGTCTTGTTCTAAATTTTACAACTATATTTTAAAGAGCCCCGACATTTTAAATAAAATAAGATCTAATGACAAATGTATATAATCAAAACTAAAATTGTACCTACTCGAATAGTACTTAAAAAAAAAAAAAACAATATTTGTGATATGGAAAATGTCACTACCTAAAGTAACTCTCATGTTAAATAACTGATAGATGTTATGAAGATTTTTGTTGTTTGTTTAGTGCTTTCTTTTGTTAAGTAACGCGCGTTATGAAGTTTTTTTATTCCAATAAACCAAAAAGAATATATTTGTTTTTTTTTTTTAGGTTTTTGTGTGTGTCCTCTTTTTGGATAGATCTGAGGATAGATTTGGTCACCCTACTTGGGAACATCTCATTTAAATTTTATCACTTGCAATTTTCTATTTAATATGGTCTTTGTTGGATCTATGTTTGTAATACTGACTTGTATCGCACATAACCCGCGCGAGAGTTAATATTGATGGTTGAGTAAAAAGATTATTTATTTTATGCTACATCGAAATACGTGCTCTTTATTGATATTCTTAAGGCTAACCACTATATAAGATCTTAATGCTATTTACACTATTGATGCGACGGCTGATAGCACGATGGAATATTCCGTTGTTTGTTGTTTACTATTATTTGGGTAATTAAATTTTTGTGTTGATAATGCATTTCGCGATAATGCATTTTAGGTCATGTAGGTGGTAATACTGTTTACATTCCTACATGATGATGTAACCTGGTGTACGTGACTCCATAAGAATGACGGAATAGGCAGAGAATGAGATTACGTCATTAACTCGAGTGAATAAAATCAAAAGAAAAGAGTTAACACAAAAAATAACAAAGTCCAAAAATTTCATTTGAGCAGGCATCCCAACTCTCTCTCTGGTCTTGCTGTTGGATAACGGGTTGTGGGTATGGGTATGGATAACGGGTTTTGTAAGGGCATAAAAACTACACGAATTTGATTTGGTAAGCCAACTCACAGTTGTGTTTAGTAGCGTCGGTGTCTGTGCTTTTTGTATTTGGTTTTTATAATGACTAGGGAATTTAGAGTGTATATAGCCAATATTCGCGAGCTAAAAAGTAATCATTTTTCTGCTTAGGTCCACGTCCGTAAATACAGACGATCTGTTTTGGCACTTAGGGAAACACAGGTAGATTCCCGTCCACACCTCTCAGAAAACTCTGATCTGAAGCCACCTGGCTACGAATTAGTCCCATTATTCATTTCTCACCGCGGTCTCCCATTTACGTGAGTAGTAATAGAGCTTACCAAACTCTACCATAATATAATCCCTATTTGTTTCAATCCGGAATTCACTTTCATGTGGTTAAAATTGCATCTCCGTAAGCAAATTATCCACTATTGCTTTATTTACAGAAGTCCCAAACGGTGTGTTTATATCTTCTCTGCAGGAAATAGCTTGTAAATGAGCCCACGCGAATACCAGACGTTGACAGTCATACCGCCAACACCCTGGACTCGTTTTTAACTTCTCACCATGACAAATCCTCACATGGCCGATGTACTATCCCCTCTAGGCTCGTCGGACCACTGTGCCATATCAGCTAATTTCACGTACACTGACCACACAATTAGAGAAAATATTCATAAAGGAAACGTATGGCAATACGAGAAAGCCAATTGCTGCGGACTTAACACCTTCTTTAGGAATTTAAACTGGTTGATATGTTTCCTCGATAACGACGTGGATGTCGCTGTTGATTTTATCACAGACACTATTCTCTATGGATTGAGATCCTGAATCCATCATCGGATGAATAGTATCAGACCAAAAGAAAATGAATTTCACGACTCGAGCTGTCAGGGTTAGAGAAACGTTTTTTCGGTCCTTTAAGCCCACCCAGCAGAGGAACAAAGTTTGAACGAGCCAGCAATGACTGCAATGTCTTTTTTAAGCGTGTGAAATTTCAATACGATCAAAAGTTTAGGCAAAAATATACTACAATGTGCCAAAGGTAGTAAAAGCTTTTGGTCGCTTGCCAAAAACATCAGAAATTCTGACTCGCCCTCCATCCTAGCGCCTACAATGACATTTCAGCTGTCAGCTCTTTAGACAAGGCAAGTATGCTTGCAGCACACTTTACTGAACAGTCCAATACTTCCAGTTGTTCACGGACCACGGTAGTGTACAGATCTGTTTCGGCTTTTCATTAGAGAATTCGGCAAATTATTATACATATATATAATTAATATAATAATTATCAAAGACACGGTTGGCGTGGTGCGATAGTGCGCGGACGCGAAATTTTAATAGTTCAAGTTGTGCGGGTTCAATCTCTGCCCGAGGACGAAATTTGTCTTTTTTTTTCTTTTTTTTTAATTATTATTTAATTGAAAATAAAGAATAAATTAGTGACGTGGACATAAACAAACAATTGATGAGTGACAAAGACCGTCCCGTTATCCCCAATGTGGGATTAGTGGATGGCAAAGGAACAAATAGTATTGAAGCTGCCCGCCCAACAGCAGTGAGTGCTATCAAACGAAGAAAAAAAAGTGGTACATCAAACTTAGCAAAACGCCCCTCTCTATGCACCTCTAACGAAATGCTGATAAGTAGGGAATTGGGGGGGCATCAACGTCTGCGGCAGCAATAGCAGCGCAAAAACAAAGACGTCACTATTCGGAAGACGAATCCTCATTCGTCTCTGATAGAGTCGCACATTACAAAGGCGATAATAGCTTTGCGTCGTTGGCAACTTCTGAGTCGGAAGACGAAGAGGGTGAATTAAATGCCATTAAAAGCAGCATCCTGCAACTAGAAAAAAAGGTGCTTGCTATTAAAGATAAGCAAATCGCCCGTAGGCAAAGGGAGCAGGAAGCTAAGGCAAGCTCCCAACAGCAACAGGAACAGCAACTGCAGGGACAGAGTGTGCAGAAACAACAGAAAACACAAACACAAGTGCAAACGCAGCAAAAAACGCAGCAGCAAAAGCAACTACCGCAGCAGCAAAAACGTCAACAAAAACTACTACAACAGCAGAAACAACAATAGGAACAGCAGCAGAAACAACAGCAGCAACTGCAGCAGAAAACAAAAAAAGAAAAGGTGCCGCCAATCAACACCTACAACATGGAGGTCCAGGACACCAAGGACTTGTGCAAGTCGGCCATAGGTAAGCACTTTAGCATTAAAAGATTAGGCTTAAACAGGCACGTCCACTGTAATTCAGTGGATGGCTACAAAAAAATTCAAAACCTGTTGAAGGAAACGACGACGGAGTACTTCACGTACACACCGAAAGGTGATAAATTTAAAACGGTCCTATTGGAAAGACTGGAACCGTCCACTGATCCCGAGGAGCTCTTAAAACTGCTCCAAAAGAAAGAGTGCGAAGATCTCAAATTTGTGGGGGTTAAGCTTTTTACCACTGCAAGAGCAAAAAGGGATAAGCGGGAACTACTGTTCTTCCTAGTACAGCTCACTCCCCATAGCAAACTGGATAGTCTAAGGAGTATCAAAGTCCTGGACTACCAGGTTGTTCACTGGGAGAAATTAAAAAGGAACGATAACATTATACAATGTGTTCGATGCCAAAGGTTCGGCCACGCCGCATCGAACTGCCAAATGAAGCCTCGATGCGTTAAGTGTGGGAAGAATCACAATTCTCAGGAATGTGCTTTGGGTCAGGAGAAAGAGTCAGACAAAAGCCAACTCTCATGTGCTTTATGCAAGAGCTCGGGACACACCGTTAACTATCGAGATTGTCCTAAGCTCCAAGATGTAAAGAAAGCAAATATGGCTCGTCAGCAGAAAGCGGAAGTTAAGCGTCCATCCACTCAGCTTCAAACTCCAGCCGTCACGCCCCGAATTACCTTCGCCCAAATGGCTGCAGGTAGGGGTAGAATGGTACAAAAAGCCACGGTTGCTTCCTCGGCCCAGCGCCAAGAGCACCGGACGCTGCACCTGACATGTTGGCTATCTTGCTCTCTATTCAAGGGCAGGTGGCTTAGCTTCAACGTCAAGTACATAAACAGGCTATGCGGGTGGATCAAATCTACGCGCTGCTGCTGGGTCAAACGCACCTCATGTCGTAATGGGTACGTGGTGGAGCAAACCCTGAAGGTCCTTGCAGTGAATGTCAATTCATTGATTCGGATCGAGAGTAGAGCCGCGCTGTTTAAGTTGCTAGAAGATCAAGCTTCTGATGTGCTTTTCGCTAGCGAAACTAAGCTTACCGATAAGCACAATGTGGAACATAGTAAATACAATTGTAAAAGAAGAAACCGACCCAACTCCACACAAGGAGGTGGTGTAACGATTTTTATTAGAAAAAAATTTTAATTTAGAAGAATGTACAAGGGTGTTTTTTATGGGTTCCGGGTGCTAGAGGCATGTGTCGTGCGCATCCCTCTTCGTAGCGGAAAGTGGCTGTTCACGGTCTTTGTCTACACGCCTGATGCTTCTCAATCCACGTTATTCATCTCAGAGCTCGATAGTCTCTTTCGACTCCTTAGACTGGAATCGGTGGAAAATTATTACATAATCGGAGGGGATTTCAATGCCAAACATAGAGAATGGGGGAATCATGTACCAAATACTAGAGGGAACCTACTACTCAATTGGTGGGCCCAGCACAGTGTCATGTATAGACTTGGCTTGAAGGCGACAGACAGTCCGTCGTTTCCCAGATACGGCTCTTATCTGGATCTATTGCTGTACGACGTACGGATACAACTGACGGGGAGTAATCTACAAACGTTAAACTGTCTGCATACATTCGTGTACGACAGTGATCATTGCGGTTTTAATACCGAAATAACAATTCCTAACGAAATTGCGGAGCTGAAGGAGTTTGTCCCTAAGTATTCTTATAATTACAGTAAGACTCGCTAGACACGCTTCTCCAAAACCCTGACAAGAGCACTCTCTTCGAATTCGTTCTATCCACCGTCCAATAGGAATCTGTCTAACGGGGAGCTTGACAGGCACCTAAAACAATTGGACCAAACAATTAAACAGACGATGGACATTACAATACCTCGGTATGAACACACACCCAACGAAGACTTATTCCGCAATGCTGACATCAAAGCACTGCACCGACACAAAAGTAGACTGCTGTCAAGACTCAAAACCTTGCACAGGCAGTTTACTGACAGACATAACATGGAGGTTAGGACACTGAAGTCATCAATTAAAAACCTCCAAATATTGACAATAGAGACAAAAGATCAGCTGTAAGTTTGTACTGGAACAATAGAATTCGGGCTATAAATGCCAGCAACCCGAATATGTTCCCGCAAATAAATAAAATATTTCGGAGAAAAAATTTATATGACTTACAGTGCCTTAAAGTTCCTCTAACGACGGACAACGAACGAATACTGACTACTGCGGACATAGATCCAGGAGAAGTCGCAGATGATGATAATTTCTTTGTGATCGAGAGTCCTCAGGAGAAAGTTGAGGCCTTGGGAGCGACTTTTAAGGAAGTGTATACAACCCATAACGTCATTGGCTCAAATCACTACCTGTAGAATCGAGTCCTTCTGCACAATTCCTACCTGCGAAATGACATACAGAACTGGCGATTCGAGAGCTCGGTTTTCACCCAGTTCAGTGACAAGAATATGGCAAATAATGTCATCGCCAATGAAGGGGACCTACCCCCGTTTATCTCAAAGGAAGAACTCCATGAGATCTTAGACACAATAAGAAGTAAAAAATCAGTGGGAATCGATGGATAACCGAATATTGTGCTTCGACGTCTCCCTCTAGAAGCGGTAGACATTTACACCACCCAGTTTAACAATGCAATGAATAATGCACATTATCCAGACCATTGGAAAACTGCGGTGGTTTATCCCATCCCTAAAAGGGGTAAAGATACATCTAATCCGGCGAATCTTCGGTCGATAAGTCTCCTTTCGAATATCAGTAAGGTGTTCGAAAAGGTAATCAATAGGGTTTTGATTCAGTGGGTCGAGGACAAAAATATAGTTCCGGATAATCAATTCGGTTTTAAGGCGGGACATGATGTGTTACATGCCGCATCTAAACTGGTGTCAGATATCCAATGGAATAAAAGCAAGAATCAGTGTACTGGGGCCTGCCTGGTTGACTTGGAAAGGGCCTTCGACACCGTATGGTTAGAGGGTTTTTTCTTCAGGCTGACCAGACTGGGCATAATATGCTCACCAACACACAGTTCGACGACTTGATAGCGTACAGAACAGGTCCAAAAGTCGAGGTCATTAACGTGATTTTGCAAAGTGACTTCGAAGAAATTAGGCGATTTTGCGATGACTGGAAGTTGAAAATCAAATTTCAGAAGTCTGAAAATGTTTAGAACGCCGTTGTCTAGTGCCTCTAGGGACACCAGAAAGAATTGGCGAAAATTCTCGATCGTTGGACAACACGCGCAGCCACTTGCTTGTCGAAATGTAGTCAGATACCTTGGGATCTGGCTAGACCAATATCTATATTTCAACAAGAATGTAGATGCTGGCCAGAGCCAAAGGTGCTTTTGCCCTTACAAGGAGGCTGTTTAATAGCAGCCAACTCGATGCGAGGGTGAAAGTTATCTGTTACATGGCCCTCATCCGGCCCATGCAGTCCCAACAACAACAGCAGTCGCAGCTTGCTCAAAAGCAACTCCAGAAAAAACAACAGACAAATACAATAGCACAAGTGCTACAACAACAAAAGACTAAGAAACACCAGCAGCAACAACAAGAGCAGCCACAACAGCGGCAGCAGCTAAAACAGCAGCAGCAACAACAACAACTGTTCGGAAATCAACAAATTCTGAAATAAATTTTAATATTTAATAATTTTAAGAATATGAGAAATGTCAACACGTAGTTTATAAAACAAACAAAACATGTACTAAAACGAACCATAATAATGTCACGACACAAATGTCAATCATAAAAAATAACGTTTTAAATAGAATAAAGTTTTTCAGTTTTTATAACGTAAAAATTACCGAAAGGATATAGTCGTTTTATTCCATTTTGAAAAGTTCTTTTTTTAGAAAAGCAACATTTTTTGGTCCATTCGACCCACATCAAAATCTAAATCAACACTAATTGTACGATTGACATTATCAACACAGAATTACAATAACAATACAAAATCAACACAAAACCAAATATCGTTACATCCGAAGGAACTAGAAGTAATCCAAGAAAGTCAGCAATCAACTACCCAGAAATTCAGCACAGGAGAATCAACACCAGAAGTTCATACTTGGAGGAAGAAGAAAATTTATCAGAAATTCAAGTGAGTCTGTTCCATTATACTTACTTGTATTTTCATTCGAACATATACGAGTACATATCATTGGTGGTTTGTGTCACATATTTCTTGATCTTACAATAATCTCACATCCGTGTTTAATCATGTCTTTTACAAAATTACAATTAAATGTCCTTGAACGTATCAAAAAGGATTATGAGAATTTTGGGAAGGCAGACAGTGCGCGTTTGAAAATGGCGAATTATATTCAAACTCGTATTTCCATTTTAGATGTACAAATGGTTCAGGCAAATAAATACCATGAGCACATCATGGTAGATGATAGCAAAATTGATCCTGGGCAGGTTTCTTTATTAGTGGAGACATACGATAAGATCCGCGAGTTATTTGCTGACCACAAGGCAGATTTGTTAGATGGTCTAGACAAAATTCAAGTTAGTAAAGTTGTTACATACGATGCAAGAAAATCTCAACTTCTAGGTCTGCCAGTAGAGAGTTGGGATGTTATTTTAATTTTCATTATCGTACAGAAGCTTTCAAATAGTACTCAGCAGTTATGGGAAGAAAAATTAGGTTCGAGTAAGGAGTTGCCATCATTTAAAGAGTTTGTAGAGTTTTTAGAGTGTCGGTTTCGTACCTTAGAAGCAGTAGATCCCAAGGGTTCGAGTAGCAAATACGAGCAGCGTAGGCCAGGAACCCATGTTTTTTATAGCCAGCAGGAATCGAAAAGACAGGTCAACTGTAGCGTGTGTCAAAGAGGTCAGTATTCGCTTAGGAAGTGTGATCGGTTTCTGCAAATGGATGTGGAGCGTAGGAGGCAAACTGTGCGTGGGGTAAAGGTGTGCAAAAACTGCTTGGCATACAGTCATTTCAAATCAAGATACCCCAGTGTGAAGTGCTGTCATTTCTGTAAGCAGCGCCACCATTCTTTGCTACACGAAAATACATGCAACACAGGTCAAACACACAGTGCACCTTTAGCTACACATTTACGTCTAACCACACAAATAACCATCATTCACAACAGATATCAGTCAATCCAAATGCGTCCGAGTTTCAACCACACACAACAAACAACAGTCACCTTAACAGCTACCATGTCAACACGAACACCAGGGTTTTGTTAGCTACAGCATTGTTGAGGGTTAGATCTTCAGATGGCGGCAGGTTAGTTTTGAGAGCTTTAGTCGATCCAGGATCTGAGGCGTCCTTCATTACGGAGTCAGCGGTCCAACGACTAGGTCTAAAACCAAAGAGGACATTTATGACGGTTAATGGGCTGGGGATGGTCAGCAGTGGAAAAACACAAAAGTCCATCGTCCTGGAACTTGAGCCGTTGACCTTAAGGTATACAAGCAATGTACAAGCATTGGTTTTTAAAACACTGACTGGCCTTCTTCCGGCCCAACAGATTAACTTCGATAAATGGAGCAGAATTCAAAACTTACCTCTGGCGGATCCAACGTTCAATATACCGTCAAAGGTGGACATGCTGTTATAACATGTCTATAGCGACATTCTTCTTGGTGAGGTCATCAGGATTGGGGGAAATTCCAGTCCAGTCGCTCAAAAAACACAGTTAGGATGGATCTTACTAGGAAAACTACCCAGCAAAAATCAAGTCAGGAGTTTTTCGTACCAACTGGAGTCAACCATCGACACAACACTCTGAAAGTTCTGGGGGATCGAAGAAGAACCGTTTCCGAAATATGAAGCTGTGGAAGTAAAGGAATGTGGGGCGCATTTTAAAAGAAACACAATAAGATTACCTGGTGGCCGATATCAAGTTTGCCTACCCTTTAAGGGTGGGAATCGTCCGACCATGGGACCAACACTTCAAGGTGCCTTTAAACGATTCTTACAGTTGGAAAGCAGACTCCACTGCAACCCAACACTATTAAGGGAGTATTCGGATTGCATGAAGGAATATCTCAAACTCGGTCACATGTCTCCTGTAAATGAGTCAGATCACGTTCTTCAAACACCATATTATTATTTTATTCCTCACCATGCGGTCATCAAGGAGTCTAGCACGACAACGAAGTTGCGAGTGGTCGTTGATGCGACGTTTAAGCCAATCGGCGGAGAATCATTGAACGACCACTTGATGATCGGACCAAAGATGCAGAAGAACGTGATTGATATTATAATGAAATGGCAGTCATACAAGTACACATTTACAGGAGATGTTGAAAAGATGTACCGTCAAATTCAAGTCAGCAGCCAGGACTCAAATTACCAACACATACACTGGAGAGAACAACCTGAGGATGATATAAAGATTTTTCGCCTGCGAACGGTGACATTTGGTACAGCTTCGGCACCGTACCTAACTATAAGAGTTTTGCAGCAGTTGGCAGACGACGAGGCGCATAGATTTCCGTCAGGAGCACATGTTTTGTAGGAGGAAACATACGTTGATGACGTCATCAGCGGAGGAGACAGTATTGAAGAGACACAGGATAAGTTGAAGGCTGTTAAGGAACAGTTGGAGAGCGCAGGATTCTACTTACGAAAGCATGTCAGCAACTCCAACTTAGTACTTCAGCACATTCCACTGGATCAGCATAGAATTGACAGTTTCAGTTCAGCTTAAATGCATTTTTATTTATCTAATTAATTTACTCTTACATGCTAGACAAAAAAATGCTTAAAAATTACCTTAAATAACTTACAAATAAACTTATTCTAACTTACTGGCCCCATGCGGTCGCTCTAAGCTAAACCAAACACTTAAACTATGTCTTTCGACGCATCTTACAGTCTAATTTTATATTTTACATTACATTACTTAATACTAGAACTAAGAAAATAAATTTTAAGTAAAAACTTTGTAAATGGACTGTCTTTTTTTTTATATTATAAAAACTTAAAACTAAAAACTTATAGACTACCTAAAAATAAATCTTAATCTACCTCACCTACTTACATCTAACACATTCACATACACACACATACATATACACGTATATCCATAATACCTATATACCTAATATATAAGTATATGCATATATATATATATTTTTTTTTAATTTTTAATTTTTATTTGTTTTTTTTTTGTGTTTTTATATATTTTTTTTTCTTAAAACTAACTTAATCCTATCTAAAACTATGTAAGCCGGCCAAGGTTAATAAAATAATCAAACGACCGACTTTGCTTCCTATGGAGCTACCTAGTACTGGAGGAATTGGACGACGAAACTTCCCCTCCCTCAACCAGCCACCAAAATTGTTGGTGCTGCCGAGCGGAGACGCTCCGCACTGCCATGTGCGACGTCTCTGCCGTAGTTGAGTCGCCTGTCCGCAGATGTTCGAGCGACGTGGAAGATTAGCGGAACCGCCAATCTGTTCTGGACCAGACCTTTACTATCTAGATAAAGGAACGCTTCTGGAGGAATAAAGCCGTCAAAGCGAACTCTCTCGTGATACATATAATTGGGGTAGACAGCCCCGGAGATCAGGTTGTTCGATGAGGTCATTGCTCTTGCAATGTGCCTTCGAGTTAACTTAATGACGAAGTTGTCCACTCTTATTAGGTTCGCCCTATTGTATAAGACCTCATTAGGATAGAATTTTATGTACTCAGACTCTGGTGTTCTGTATAAGCGAAGACAAGCCCTCTCAAACACACGAATCTTTTCCAATAAACTTGCTCTCACGTTAAACCACACGGGACATCCAAATACAAACATAGGCCGGATAAGGGCCATGTAGCAGATCACCTTCACCCTCGCATCGAGTTGGCTGTTATAAAACAGTCTCTTTGTAAGGGCAAAAGCACCCCTGGCTCTGGCCAGAGCAACATCTATATGTTTGTTAAAATACAGAAATTGATCTAACCAGATCCCAAGGTATCTGACTACATTTCAACAAGCAAGTGGCTGCCCGTGCTGTCCCACGATCGAGAACTTTCGCCAATTCTTTCTGGTATCCCTAGAGGCCCCAGATAAAGGCGTCCTAAACAGAATGGTTTCCGACTTCTGAAAGTTGATTTTCAACTTCCAGTCATCACAATATCGCTTAATTTTGTCGAAGTCACGCTGCAAAAGCATATTAATGACCTCAATCTTTGGACCCGATCTGTACGCGATTAAGTCGTCTGCGTACGCTAGCATGGAATTGACTTTACCATTCCATTGGATGAGAATATCAGAACTTTGGGCATAAGGTGGCTACCAGCACTTGACGGGTTTTCCTTCCAGGTTGCATCGATAAGTACTGCAGACTTCACGAAACGGTCAATCTTGTCTTCAATAGCCAGGCTCTACGATCTGTTGGGCTGGGTTTCACCTGTATAGTCAAGGCAAAAATGATAATGCAGCAACTATGGTGGAAAGGATTGGAGTTGGACAAATCGTTACCCCCAGAATTAGTGAAAGATTGGATGAGTTCCTCAAAAGATTTACCCAACATCGAGCGTATCCAGATTCCGCGTTGGATCCACACAAGCAAGCAGGTCAAGATGGTGGAAATCCACGGGTTTAGCGACGCGTCGGAAGGCATATGCGGCGGCGATTTATCTTCGGGTTCTTGAAGAAGGTGACACGGTTCACATGAGGCTGCTTCTGTTCAAAACGAAGGTGGCACCACTAAAATCAATAACCCTTCCGCGATTAGAATTATGTGTAGCTTTATTGTTGGCAAATCTCTTAAAGGAAGCAGTCCGAATTTTGAAGTTGGACAAGACGAAAATGGTGGTATGGACGGATTCCGTCATAACGTTGTGCTGGATCAAGGCTCCACCTACAAAATGGAAAACTTTTATATGCAACCGTGTTTCTCAAATCCAACGGCTTGCAAGTTGCGCGATGTGGAAACATATTCCATCACAACATAATCCAGCCGACTTAGCGTCCAGAGGAACCCTAGCTTCGAATCTAATTGACAACGAACTTTGGTGGCAGGGACCGGAGTTCTTGCGACATCGGTGGGACGCACCATTTCCAGAGCAACCGCATTTCCAGGGAACCCAACATGAAGAGCGTCCAACGAGAGCACATCACCAGGTCCTGGAAGAAGGAGTAGTATAAACTCTACTACAAAAATATTCAACACTATCTAGAGTAACCCGCATAGTAGGTTACTGTCTACGATTTTTAAATTATAAAAGCCAACACGGGAAGCAGTCAAGCGCGGTACTTTCTCCACAGGAACTGGAGATTGCCCTTATGAAGATAATAAGGGATGCACAAAAATGGTTGTTTCCAGACGAACGTACAAAACAACAAAACGACAGTAAATCCATTCAAGGACGAGTTTGGAGTACTTCGAGTCGGGGAAAGGCTCTGTAATGCAACACTTCCATTCAGCACCAAGCATCCCATACTGCTAAACTACAAACATCCGTTGGTAGAGCTTATAATCAAAGAAGCGCATGAGAAAACACTCCACGGAGGTAACCAAAAGGTGATGGCGTATATACGTCAGAGGTTCTGGATATTTCGTCTCAAGACCACCGTCAAGAATTACATTTTCAAATGCAATATTTGCTACAAATTCAGAGCGAAACCTTTAGCGCAGCTGATGGGCAGCTAGCTTAAACTTCCAACTGCAAGAACGACGGTATCCAGACCATTCACCTACGCTGGCGTGGACTACGCCGGTCCGATTGAGGTGAAAACGTGGAGAGATAAGAATGCAAAGTGATACAAAGCCTACTTTGCATTATTTGTATGCATGGCGACAAGGGCAATACACATCGAGCTCGTCAGCGATATGACGCCACAAGCCT
Source organism: Volucella bombylans (assembly GCA_949129095.1). NCBI lineage: Eukaryota > Metazoa > Arthropoda > Insecta > Diptera > Syrphidae > Volucella > Volucella bombylans. The sequence goes on from OX422141.1 coordinate 67,455,819, forward strand.
TTATTGGCGCATTCCGACGGTTCGTGTCAAGGAGAGGACTCTGCCGGGAACTGTATAGCGACTGCGGCAAGAATTTCATTGAAGCAGACAAAGAGCTTCAAAAATGTCTTCGAGACGCCAAGATGGAGTGGGAGACAATAGCGAATTCCCTAGCGAGCAATGGCACAAAATGGAATTTCTTTCCCCCTGCTTCCCCGCACTTTGGAGGTCTATGGGAAGCAGGTGTGAAATCGTTGAAGTTTCACCTGAAAAGAATAGATGGGAATTCAACAATGACGTTCGAGGAGCTCACCACACTTCTAGCTCAGGTAGAAGCATGTCTGAACCAATGTGCCCACAATCAGATGACGTCAACGACCTACAGCCAATAACACCAGGCCACTTCCTCATCGGTTCCCCAATATTATCACCACCACAACCAGACTATGAATTTCAAAACCTTAGCCACTTAGAGCGGTGGAAGCGAGTGCAGGCGTTGCTGCAATCATACTTGTCACGACTGCAGCAGAGACCAAAGTGGATAAAGGTAATACACGGCCAAATCAAGGAAGGCGATTAGTTCTCGTCAAAGATGAAAGGCTACCACCACTCAAATGGAGAATGGCCAGAGTAAAGAATCTTCACCCTGGTCCCGATGGTCTGGTCAGAGTAGTGACACTTAAAACAGATAGTGCGGAACTAAAACGACCGGTAACGAAGATATGCCCACTTCCGAGCAACAAAACAAACGCGGACCCAACACAGATTTAAGCCAGGTATACAACATCACAAACATAACCACCTATCGACTTACTTATAACACAGATACAGATACCAATACCCAATACGACATTATACCACATTCAGCGGAACCGTGTTTGAGTCGCTAAATGGCCCCTCCTCGACCGTCTTCGGATAACTAGCATTGCAGGGGATCTCGAGGAGGCAATCACATCCGCAACCTCCGCAAAGTTTAACACACTCTAAAAACAACAACACACAAAAGAAAAAAAAACCCAGTACAACAAAGAAAAAATAATTAAAAATATATAATTTAAAATAAATATCGGAAAACGAAAACATTTTAATTTAGAAAAAGGCGCAATTATTTAGAGTAGTGTAGTCAACGGCACTTCCTCATACAAAAATTAGAAATCACTCCAGCACGATATCTGACATATAAACCACTCAAATACAAAATTCACTCATCATGCATTGCAATCTAATGTTATCCCTACTACACATGTGCGAAATCAATATGACACACCACACAAAATACTCAATTGGTTCAAACCATACTAAACACTACACATCCACTCATACAGTACACTTACCCATTCCTATAAAGAATGCAAACAATATCATGCAACTCGATCAAACACAAATCTCCATTGAAGAACAGGGCACACACACAATAGTCGAATCAACCCAAAACATCAGAAATAATAAAATTAATAACATTTATTTATTTATATCACAACTAAAATAAATAAAATCAAAAACAACTTACCCGAAAATACAGCAACTAACTTTCAAAAAAACAAAAACAAAATATGCGAATTTACTACCGCGCACTTCACTTCCACAAAATAGTACAACTTTTGACACCACGAATTACGGAAGCTGTAGTATTGAGAAAATTATAAAGGGAGATGGGGAGTAGCATCTGCATTACACAAAAGTAGTTTTCTTTCATTTGTCATGTCCTCTCGTTCACGTCCATTAGTGTGCATTGTAAATTGTTCTAATGTCATTTCTTTTTTTACATGAACTCGAATTCAAATTCAAATTGCCATTAATGGTCAGAACATCTGAAGACGGCAGCATCCAGGGACATTTACAATTGCGAACGCTGCTCACGGCCGGGGAGAATGTTCGGAAATCAACAAATTTTGAAATAAATTTTAATATTTAATAATTTTAAGAATATGAGAAATGTCAACACGTAGTTTATAAAACAAACAAAACATGTACTAAGACGAACCATAATAATGTCACGACACAAATGTCAATCATGAAAAATAACGTTTTAAATAGAATAAAGTTTCAGTTTTTATTACGTAAAAATTACCGAAAGGATATAGTCGTTTTATTCCCTTTTGAAAAGTTCTTTCTTTGGAAAAGCACCAACAACAACAACAACAGCAGCAGCAGCAGCAGAAGAAGAAGGAGAAGGTGCCTCCTATCAACAGCTATAAATTAGAGGTAAATGCAACCAAGGACCTGTGTAAGTTGGTCATTGGTAATAATTTTAAAATTATGAGATTGGGGAACGATCGCCATGCCATCCACTGTAATACAGTGGAGGGCTACGCGAAAGTGAAAGAGCTCCTAAAGGAGACGACGACGGAGCACTTCTCATTCACATCGAAGTGTGAAAAGCGGCAATCGATGCTGCTGAAGGGGTTGGAACCGAGGAGATCCTGGCACTGCTCAAAAAGAAGGAGTGCGAAGGACAAGTTTGTAGGGGTAAAGCCATTTACCACAGCTAGAGCCAGGCGGGAGAAACGGAGTCTGCCGTTCTTCCTGGTGCAGCTCAGTCCCGAAAGCCGTCTGGATAGTCTAAGGAGTATCAATGTCCTGGACTACCAGGTGGTTCACTGGGAAAAACTAAAAAGGGGTGAAGGGATTATACAATGCGTTCGCTGCCAGAGGTTCGGGCACGCCGCGTTGGATTCCGAGGATTGTGCTCTGGGTGTTGACGGAGCATCCGATAGGTCGCAGCTCTCGTGCGTATTATGTGGAAACGTGGGACACACCTCAAACTATAGGGGTTGTCCTAAGTTCGCCGACATTAAGAAAGCAAAACTGACTCGGCAGCAGAAGGTGGAGGTCAAACGTTCACCTGTCAGATTTCAAACACCAGCCGTCACGTTCCAAATTTCCTACGCCCAAATGGCGTCAGGTAGGGGGACTACGGTAGAGCAAGCGACTGTTGCTTCTCCGGCGCCAACGCCGAGTACAACGGAAGCTGCATCTTGCTCACAATCCAAGGGCAGATAGCTCAGCTGCAAAAGCAGGTGCAAGAACAGGCCAAGCGGGTGGACTAGATCTACGCGCTGCTGCCGGGCCTAACACAACACATGTCGTCATGGGTACGCACATGGTGGAGGAAACTTTGAAGGTCCTTGCGGTGAATGTTAATTCACTGATTAGGATCGAACGAAGAGCCGCGATGTTTAAATTGCTACAAGACCAAACTCCTGATGTGCTTTTCGCTAGCGAAACCAAGCTAACCGATAAGCACAAACGGGAGTACAATAATTATATTGTTAGAAGAAGAAACCGGCGCAGATCCAAACGTGGAGGCTGTGTCGCGATCTTCATTAAAGAAGGTATGAAATTTCACAGAGTGTACAAGAGAGTTTTGCGCAGCTTCCGGGTGCTGGAGGCAGTCGTCATTTACATCCCGCTCCGCAGTGGAAAGCGGGTGTACTTGGCCTCTGTTTATGCACCTGAGGCTTCACAATCCACTCTATTCATTACAGAGCTTTTCGAATTCTGAGGCTGGAATCGGGGGAGAATTACTTTGTAATTGGCGGGGATATCAATGCTAAACACAGAGATTGGGGAAATAATTTGCCGAATACTAGAGGGAACTTACTACTCGATTGGTGGGGTCAGCACGATGTCATGTACAGACTCGGTCTTAAAGCGACGGATAACACGTCGCTTCCCAGAGGCGGGTCTTATTTGGATCTACTGCTGTACGACGAACGTATACGACTGACAGGTACGAACTTACAAACGCTAAACCGTCTACGCACATTCGTGTATGACAGCGACCATTGCAGTTTTAGCACCGAAATTACAGTTCCCAACGAAATTGCGGAATTGGAGGAGTTTCTCCAAAGATATTTTTACAACTACAGAAAGACTCGATGGACAAGAGCGCTCTCCTCGAACACGCTCCACCCTCCGTCCAATAAGAATTTGTCAAACGAGGAGATCGACAATTACCTAAAACGAATGGACGAGACAATTAAACAAACCATGGACGCTACAATACCGCGGTATCGACATACGACTAACGAAGATCTGTTCCGCAATCTTAGAGTTTAGAACACTGAAGTCGCCAATTAAAAATGTGCAAACTTAATAAAAGAGAATTACAGAATTTCTGTAAGTTTGTATTGTAACAAACAGGTTCGGGCTATAAAAACCAGTAACCCGAATATGTTCCCGCAAATAAATAAACTATTTCGGAGAAAAAATCAAAACGACCTTCAGTGTCTTAAAATAACCCGGACAACAGACAACGAACGGTTACTGACAATAGCAGGTATCGATCCAAACGAGGCCGCTGATATTTGTGATCTAGGATCCACAGAAAAAAGTTGAGGCCATAGGGGTGACTTTCCAGGAAGTATACAAGGCCACTGCACCCATTGGCCTTAATTATGACCTGGACAATAGCGTCTTGGTGAACGACTTCTACATTCGAAATGAAGTAGAGAACTGGCGATCCGAGGGACTGGAAGTTGAAAATCAACTTTCAGAAATCGGAAACCATTCTCTTTAGGACGCCGTTGTCTGGATCCTCTAGGGGTACCAGACAAAATTGGCGTAAGTTCTCGATCGTTGGACAACACGCGCAGCCTCTTGCCTGTCGAAATGTAGTCAGATACCTTGGAACCTGGCTAGATCAGTTTCTGTATTTTGGCAAAAAATGTAGGTGCTGCTCTGGCCAGAGCTAAATGCGCTTTTGCCCTTACAAAAGGGACTGTTTTATAGCTGCCAACTCGATGCGAGGGTAAAGGTAATCTGCTACATGGCCCTTATCAGGCCCATGCTGGTATTTGGGTGTCTCGTGTGGTTCAATGTACGAGCAAGCTTAATGGAAAAGATTTGGGTGTTTAAGAGGGTTGCCTTCGCTTGTACAGAACACCAGAGTCGGAGTACACATTTTTTTATCCTAATGAGGTCCTTTACAATAGGGCGAATGTAATACGTGTGGACAACTTCGTAATTAAGCTGACTCGAAGGCACGTTGCAAGAGCAATGACCTCGACAAATAACCTGATATCTGCGGCTTACTACCCCAATTACCTTTACCACGAGAATGTGCGCTCTGACGGCATGGTTCCACCGGAGGCATTCCTATACCTTGATCAGATAGGGTTGATCCAGGATATATCAACGGTCCCGTTAATCTTCCATGTCGCTCGGAAAGCTGGGGACATGCGACTCAACTACAACAGGGACGACGCACACGGCAGCGTGGATCGTCTCAGGTTCAGTAGGGCTGGACCAGAATTTCTGATGGTTGAATGATGGAGAAGATGTTTCGTCGTCGTTTCCGCCAATTACGGACCAGCCTCACTAATGAGGCAGAGCTGATCAATCTGTTTTCTCTGTAAATAGCGATGACCAGCTTACATCGGTTTAGGTTAGCATCTAAGAAATATATACATGTATTAGTATGTACAAAGGTATATACTAATATATGTATATAATTGTGTATAATGTCTATATGTGTGTATGTGTGTATTGTGTATGTAGGTTAGGTAGGCTAAGGTTTATTTTGAGTTAGATATTAAGTTTTTATAAAAAGTAAAAAATTATGTCCATATCCTAAGTTTTTGTTAGCAATGTTTTTTCTTAGCTTTAAGTATATAATATAAATGAATATTAGTAAAGAAAATGTAAATAAAGTCAAAAGACATAGCTATAAGAATTTAAAGTAGCTTAGAGTGTCTGCGTGGGGCCAGTAAATTAGTATAGGATTGTTAAGTAATTTTAAGCTAGCATTTAAGCATTTTTTGTTAGTATGTAAGAGTTAGTGATTAAGAAAATAAAATGCATTTAAAACTAAACTAACACACACAAGACGCCTATCCGACGGCCGATATGAGGTATTACTACCGTTCAAAGGAGGAAAACTCCCAGCTTTAAGGCATACCCGGGAAATCGCGCTGAAACGATTCGCGTATTTGGAACGACGTCTGCAAAAAGATGAGAAGCTTCGAATAGAATATAGTTGATGTATCATGGAGTATCTTACCATGAATCATATGGAGGAGATTGATCTGGAGAACGACGCCATTTTGAAGTCACCCTACCACTCGTTTCTCCCACATCATGCTGTGGTGAAGGAAAGAAGCTCCAGGACAAATGTAAGTGTTGGTACCTTCTTGAATGACCATCTCATGGTAGGCCCGAAGCTTCAGTCAGATATCATCAAGGTCCTCTTGAGGTGGAGGAAATACCAGTACACCTTCATCGCAGACGTTGAGAAGATGTACCGACAATTTTGGGTAAACCACGCGGATAGAAATTATCAAATAATTCTGTGGAGACTAGGAGTAGGTGAACCGATCAGAGGGTTTAAGCTCAAAATCATTCGAACTACTCAGCAAGTCGCCGTTGATGAAGCAGACATATTTCCGGTAGGGGCTGCGATTATCAAGGAAGAGATGTAATTATGTCGACGACTTATTAAGTGGGGCCCAATCGGTTGAAGAGGCTGGGCAGAAATGGAATGAAGCCCGGGAAATCCTCGATTCAGCTGGGTTGAAACTACGAAATTGGTCGTCGAATCACAAGGACATTCCTGAACAGGATCGGGAAAGTAACTTCGAGCTCCCTCTCGGTTATTCGGAACATGTTAAGACCTTGGGTTTCCAGGAACATTTTCATTTCAGAATTTTTCGACGGATGGGGAAGAAATGACAAAAACATCAGTTTTGTTGTCGATAGCGAAGCTTTTTGATCCTCTTGGATGGATAGCACCGTGTACCATCAGAGCAAAAATCTTGATGCGACAGTTATGGAAACGAGGTAGAGATTGGGATCAACCGATTCCAGAGGATTTGAAGTGCGAGCTTGAGATTTTTAGATCCGAACTTCTGCTCATGCAACACATAATGATTTCACGATAGATATCACGGTTTTTGCGATGCTTCTATGAAGGCTTATGGAGCTGCGGTATACCTTCGAGTGGTTGATAGCGACCGTCAAATTCGCATGAGCTTACTCCTCTCAAAAACAAGAGTAGCTCCCATAAGTACGGTAAACCTTCCGCGTTTAGAGCTTTGTTGAGCCGTTCTTCTGGCAACACTTTTAGAACACGTCAAAGGTGCTCTTGGTATGCCATTGGTGAGGGTTTATGCGTGGTCAGACTCCACAATCACTCTGGCCTGGATACGTGGACCTCCGAGCAAGTGGAACATCTTAGTCGCTAACAGAGTAGCAGAGATTCAGCGACTCACCAACATCAATGATTGGAGACACATACCCACAGAACACAACCCCGCTGACTTAGCCTCGCGTGGTGTGGCTCCATCCACTTTAGGATCGCAGGATATGTTGCTATGTTTGATTCCCGTCACCGATGCGGCGGTGCCCCGAACCAAACGATAACACTTGCTGGGACCTCCCTATCCCCGCGGTGGGTTCCTCCAAAGTAGCGCTTTGACGGCAGCTAAACCTGGGTAACCAAAAGGGCGCCACGTGATTTTTCTTAGGAATCACGAAACCGTCACGAAATGCGAAAAAAAGGAAAACTTCCCCGAAAAAAACTAACAAAGAAAAAAAAAATAAAAACCCAAAAATTCCACAACATTATAACGGCTCCGTTGGAGCTCGACGATATATTATCTTTTTTTTCTTGGTCAGCGGCACACTCGTCGATAGAGTGACCCGCTATTTTTTCTAGTCCCGATACGCAAAAGAGTCGTTAAGTAACGGGTGGCGTACCCCGTCTATTCTCGTCTCGTTATTATTCCACGCACGCGCGGCCCACCGGAGTCTCACTTCGAAAAGATAACAACGAAAACAAATTTCAATAAAAAACATTTTTTTTTCGCACTACACTGCACTATACTTATCTTTGGTTCCTGGTTGTGATGTGCCCCTTTTTGGCACAACCTAGCGTCCCGCTACTCCTGCTCCACTATCTTTCTTTTTCTCCTCTATCTCCTTTTCCTCTTGTCTTTTATTTGACCAAAGACAGAAACTCGCGAATTTTACCAAGCTACTTCAATTAATTTAGAAATTATTGATTACTACCCAAAAATTTCTCCAATACAAAAAAGGAAAAAATTGCTTTTCGCAATATCAAACGATTTTTATTTTATTTTTATTTTTTTCTTGCTCCTAAAACTTGTCTGACCTTTTTTTATTGCTGGTCGTCACAAAAGTGTCTCCCAGATCTTTTACGATCCACAGCTCCCGCCAGACACACACACGCATTCACACGTACATTCTCTCACACATTCTTTCAGCACTAGTGGACCCAACGACGAGATTTCTAGCTACAACACTAGCAAGCTTTGCTAGTGTGGGCACCCGTGTCCCACTAGGCCTCTCACACATACCATTTTCCACATTCATGTTAAACTTCTCAGTCTCGGAGTTCGTTCCCTCTTCCAGTAATGACTGGGAACTCCGCTGAGTGAGTTTATGGAAGCTGTGGATCCTAGCTATGCCTAACTATGCTCCTACTCTTAGGTTCCACCAATTAATTGCGAAAAGCAGAGTTTTCCTTTTTTCTATTACCCGGGCATTTTTCCCCCATCGCATTACACTAAAAAAAATTGTTTGTTAAAATTAAAACAAATTAAACGAAGAGAAAGGAAATGCGATGGGATCGTAGCTGGAGTGTCGGGACGAAAGGAAAGAAGTGTAGATACAATCCAGAAGGGATTGTATTTCGATCCAAACATCCGTTGGATCGCCGCCCATCACGAAAGCTAAATACAGTGCCTGTGCAAATTTCAATTTTTATATTTTTGTCCGCGGGTCTCTAACTACTCCGGTGGATCGATTCGTCCATCGACCATCGAGGCGAAGAGACGTATTTTGTATTTAATTGTGAATTATAACAGTGCACATATTAAAAATAAAGTGTTTGACAACAGTTTCAAAAGGGGCAAGTTGGCCTAGTGGAAGAGACAGTCAATAGGCG